>JADRCD010220522.1:16669-52421 GCA_019843815.1 Montemys delectorum | reverse complement strand
GGGGGGGGGATCACTTAGCATAGCGGGGCTGTGCACACTGCAGAGGCAGAGTGAGAAGTATCAGTCACAGCTCCCCAGAGCTGCTGCTGCTGCTGCTGCTGCTGCTATGTGTTCTGAGCAGAAGCGAGTGGTTTCAATGGCAGCCTGCAGGTGCACACGCAGTACGGCAACCACTATGCACACAGCACGTGATTCTAGCTCTGGCACAAGGAACAGGCTGGAAAGGGAACCATTCCCACCATCTACAGGAAACTCCTCTGCCAGAAGTGACCAATGATATGGTGAGCACACATGCCTGGTGTCTTGATGTAGGAATTACAGTGTGTGTCTCCTCTCTGTGTGTATAATACATGTGCACTTGTGTATGAGTGAGCATGCCCCTGCGTGTGTGCAAAAGCCCGAGAACTTCAGATGCCTGTTCCATCAATTTCCACCTTATTCCCTTGTAGCAGAGTTTTTCTCTTAGCCATGCTGGTGGCCAGCAAGCCCCAGTGACCCTCCTCCTGTCCCTGTCTATGCACTAGAATTTCCACTGGAGTGTTGGGGACTGAAACAGGGCTTCTTGTGCAGGAGCGGCAGGCACTTTCATGTACTGAGCTATTTTCCCACATGTGATGTCAGGGTTAAGAAGCACCTTCTGCCCTTGTGTGGTGTGCTGGGAGAATATGAGGCATGTGGAGTAGAGGCAGAACAGAGGAGAGCGAAGATCAGCATCACAGAACATCACCGCTGCAGGTGTCAAGCGTTGGTACGAAGAAGAAACCAACACTGGCGTCATGGTAGCTCCAAGTATGAGAGGGAGCGAAACGTGGGCATTCCAGCCAGAGGGCTGCACACCTGTGGACAGATGGGATGAGGCTACAGGCAATGGTGACCAGCCAGGGGCAAGAGATGAAACATGACTGACAGCCAGGGGACTATAGGACAGACTATGTGATCGAAGGTGCGCCAATGAACTGGACACCATGCATGCTGCAGTATCCCAAGAAAGAGCTTGACACTTGGAGTTTTTCACCTTTCTATTCTACAATACCCCCTGACAAATCCCATAATCTCCTCAGCAGCTCGCCTGCTACAAACACAGGGAAAAGTCCCTCCTCCATCCAGGTCATTTTAAAAATGGCTACTGTCTGCTGTAAAAGTGCCAGGTCAGGGGCGGGGGGGGGGGGGCAGTGTTTGATGTAAACAAATAAATTAATTTTAGAAAATGACTAATGTCATCCTGAGATAGTTTGCAGTGTGTCAAAGTGTAATTTAATTCCTCTCTGCCAGGAAAAAAAAATCCTGGAGCCTGGGAGTTGTGGCCACAGTTCTACAACCTATCTGCCATTCCCCTAGTCTGTTTCATCCCTCAAGCTCTGCTGGCATGGCAGAGGACCTGGAGTTCCTCTGGTGTCAGCTCTCTCCTGAACATGTCAGATTTTCTGAGGTGGGCTAGAGAACTGAACGGCAGGCTTGTGTGACTCAAACAGCAGCCCAAGAGCATCCAGACACCTGCTTCCTTCACAGTCCAATCCTGGGCATGGCCCTGTGGACAACCAGAGACACAGTTCACTTCTTTATTAAACACACAACAGTACTGCCATCTATGTGACACTCAAATGTTCTCATTCATAGTTTTATATAACAGCATCATCTCACAGTTTTATGTAATAAAACTAGAAATGGAGCTACTTCTGTGTGGCACCAACTCTTTCCTTTTTAACACAGTGGGTTAAAGGATGCCTGAGTTCATCTCTCCAAGATGCCTCATATAGACATAAAGGTTCATAATAGGTTAAATGGAAATTCAAAGATCTGACTGGAAAACCTCCTATGGAAGGTGGCACCAGTGATTGGTCCCAGAGCATTTGACCTGAGTGGCTGTCCACTACTATTAGCACACATCCATCAGCAAGTCTGATGCAGCAAAGACAGCTCTGGACTTCCTTCTTCCTGGCATCTTCCACTTGAGACCGTGAGGAGGATAAAGTGTACCAGAACCCTCAGTTGATTTCAGTAGCCTTCAAATCTCGAGTCCTTTACCCAGCCTTTTATTCTCTAGATCTCTGCCTAGACTAACCTGAGTAAATACATAAAATTCACCTTAAAAATATTACCAACGTTATCAAGGAATTGTGGGACACATCTGTATCTTGGCACTCAGGATACTGAATCAGAAGAATGAGGCAGGAGGATCGTTCAAGCCATCCTGGGAGACTTGCTGAGTACCTGGCCTGCCAGGACTATATAGCAAGACTCTACTTAAAATACAACACAGCAACAACAATTACTACAACAACAATTACTACTACTACAACTACTACTAGAACTGCCATCACTATTCAGGTGTCTGTCCACCCACAGTTCACCAACAGAACCAATGTGGTAAGCTCCTAGTCCCCTTCTGTAGTCCTGAGAAATTCATCATGTCTGGGAACTGAGTCTCCAGCTTGCTGCAGTCCTGTCTTCTCATAAAATCTACTCTCCCTCATCTTGTCTTCCATGTGCCCCAGCCACAAGTAAGGAAAAGCCCAGCCTAAAGCAGGTGCCAAGGGCATCACACAGTAGGGTTTCTGCTGCAAGGATCAGGGGCCCCAAGCAGAAAGCCTGCTTCTTCCCAAAACTGCTTCTAAGTTTTGTGTTTCAAAAAGGGAAGAGAAAACAACGGAGCAATAACAAAACCAGACTACAAGCCTAACCTGTGTGATGCTATGGCTATCCTGGGAAACCTCAGCTAATACACCGCTGGCAATCGATCCCTCCTTCTACCTCTCTTCTGACGTGAACAGCAGTTAATAAACAGAGAATGTACATGTCAGAGATACACACAGAACATCTCATTTCTCTCTCTGTGAGTCAAAATCCTACATGATTCATAAAACTGGCAGGAGACCAAGAGGATCCCTTTAAGATAAAGTGTAGTAAGATTACATATCTATATTCCTTCTCCACTGTCAAAAACACAAAGACCTGTAAGACTATATCATTCCTGATGGTGCATTACAGTCCTGGACTTTGCCTATGGCATTAACCAGGCTGTAATGCAAACATCTGATGAAGGAGCTAGGGGCAGCTGTCTCATGAAAGGTGATCCTTCAATAGGACTCAATTAAAAAAAAAAATGGCATCAGGGTAAAGTCATACATTTACAGTCTTCACTACAACATTAAGTTATACGTAAAGACAATATGGCAATCAGTTAATTTAGTGACTACTATGTATACAGTATATTAAGAGTTAACTATAGTTTTTCATAATAGCTTCTAACTTCTGTAGGCCTACTTTTTTTCATTCATTCGTTCATTCATTCATCCATCACACATGCACCCTCGTGTCTATGTGGAGAACAGAGGGAACTTACAGGAATCTATTCTCTGCTTGTGCTACCTGAATTCTGGGATAAAGCTCTAGTCAGCCATATTTGCAGCAGGCACATTTACCCACTGAGACAACTCGCTGGGCCCTATACGTTTTCTTTGTTAGTGCAGTACTTTAAAATGACAAATTTCTTGATTTTAAGTCACAGTTTTAAATGATTCTTCAGGGGAAAAATGTTTAGGGGCTAGAGAGCTGTCTCAGAGGTTAAAAGCACATACTACACTTCCCAAGTATCCCAATTCTGTTCCCAGCAGCCGCATTGGGCGACTCACAACTGGTGCTCCAGCTTCAGGGGATGGATACATCGCCCCCTCTGTCCTCCATGGGCAATTGCACTAAGTGTACATCCTTGTGTGTGCTCACTAGATCTCAAGTGCATGCTGTAGAACCCCCCTCCACACACACACAGACACACACACACAAACAGACACACACATTTGAAAAATAAAAGAAACCTTTGAAAGAAAGCCACTTTCCATGAATTGCTCTGAACAAAGTTCTTCCCTTCTGGACAGTACCACACACTCCTTCTGCTCTCACCAACATGAATGTCTTTTTCATGCTTAGTAAGTGAAAACAAAACAAAACAAATCAATAAACAGAATATTTATTTTGCTGGGATCAGAAGTATTTGGTCATATGTGCAAAGTGATTCATACAATTCTGAATAGCCCATGAAGGACTGCCTCCAGCAGAATGGGCTCTCAGTGTCTGAAGCCAGAGACTATGGAGACACAGGTCTCACTGGAGGCTCCACTGTGCTGTGAAGAGCACAGGTTACAGTGAGCAGATTTCTAAGGAAGGGAAGGGCAGAGGCAGATTAAGCAACTGCTGCTCATCAGATTAGTGATGTTCAGAGCAGTTTAAGCCTACTTCACTACACCTCTGCATCTGACTTTAACATTTGGATTATTTTGTATCTATCAAAGAAGTTACTCGGAGGCCAGGAAGCATGTGCTGGCAGGACTATAAGGGAAATATTATTTCTGGAGCTTTATGTGGGAGGAGCTTGTATATGGGAGGAGCTTGCATATGGGAGGGGCTTGTATGTGGGAGGAGCTTGTATATGGGAGTTCACCTCACTGTCCCCAGCCTGGAGCTTAGGCTGGGGCAGTAGAGTCTCCAGCCCCAGGCCACTGGGACAGACAGGGCTGCATCACACTAGCATAGTTACTGCAGATTATTTTAATCCAGATTGCATTTCCACAGAAATTGTGCAAATGACAGAATCTGTTTTCTAAGACAGCCCTACCTATAGAAGACGACACTCTTTTTATGAGGATGCCAAGCGAGATATGAGAGACGCAGGTCTGGACAACTGATGCTCAAAGTCAGAATGGGTGCTGCCTGCAAACGTGCTCGCTTTCCTTGGGTTACATTAGTTAATGCTTGCCTGTTCTTCCATCAGGTAAGTAAAGAAACAGAGTGCTCCACAAGACAGACAATTTAATGTGGCAAGGGATTATATCTCTTAAACAGAAACTGTTGACTACCAAGCACAACATCAAATCATATTCCTCTGGTAGAATGCCACCTGGGAGATCTTTACCTTCCCCCTACCAAGCTCGCTTCTGGGCTAGACATCTGGATGCTAGACATCTGGATGCTAGACATTTATGTCTGGTGAAGTATAGTGTAGCATGTTTGTTCTAGGAAGTCCTGTGTGGACTCTTCCCATCTGTACTGCATTTACCAAAGGACCCTTGTTTATCACTGAGAAGTGGAAACTCTCATTATTGCTAAAACCTGCACATGACTGCTCATCCCTTCCCTGTTTTAACAGTCCCCAACTGGAAACAACACAAATGGTCTTAATGGGTAAATGGTGTAAGTGAAATGCTGTGAAATGCTACCCAGCAGTAAATGGGAAAGAAGTGCTGATATGTGTAAGGAAGTGAATGGCTCTCTAGGATTAATTAGGTTGAAAGCACAACTACAAAAATATCCATGATTCCATTTATTTAATATTTTTGAAACAACAAAAATAATAGAGATGTGCGATGTTGGTTATTGTTGAGGTTGGAGACAGCCCTAAGAAGGGCACACACAGAACCAGAAAGCTCAAAGCACTCAGGTCTACTGCTTCTGCAGAAACAGGAGCAGAGTATATTCCAGCACCAGAATGACAGACAGACGATTCTGATGACAGAATGACTCTGTGTGCCTGCAATGTGGACACCGTGGTGGTTACACAAACCTGTACATATGATGAAGCATGTGTGTGTACACACACAGGCATGTACATATGGTGAGCCTGGATAGACAAACAGCTATCATTTGACAGGGTGTGGCCTACAGAATGCTCCCACAGAGAGCAGAGCAAGGCCTCGGTGGAAGAGTCCTTGCAGGAAGTGAGACAGCAAACAGGCTCTGCACCAGAACCACCAGCCATCAGCTGAATGCGCTGCAGGACAACTGGTTCATGCAGAAGCCCTGTACACTGACAGGAAACTGCCAGGTACAAAGCAGGTTCTCTGGCTACCCAAGGAGAGGAGGGAACTGTGGCCTTCCACAATGGCGGTACAAACAACCTCTAGATGTAGTTCCATGGCTCCTGAGTGGGCTTGGTCAGGCCTGAGGGTGGCAGCTTGGAGAGCTCCTCTGCACTGGAAGAAACCAGGGACACTCCCTTTTCCTCAGCGTGGGCTTCTCTCCCTCCTGCTCCCTTGGGAGAGTGGAGGCCTGGATCCAGCAGAAAAAGGGAAGCTGCTAGGAATGGCTATGAAATCAGACTGGCACCCTGAGACAAAGACGCCTCCAGGTGGCCGCCGGGCCTTTACTCTGCCTTCTGAATAAAATGAAAGGTTCTCTTTTCCCAGGAATTGCTCAAAAAACAAAAATGTGTCCAGCTCACAGTCAAGCTTGCGGAAGCACAGCCAGGTCTCTCTGCTTGACCCAGGCAGGATGGCAGCAGTCTGTTTCACTGGGATCCTTCTTGGGGACCAGGGATTCTGAGAACAGAAGCCAGTGCTGGGTCACTGAATCAGCCCCAGAAACAAACTGGCAGCAACCACCCAGTTGCCTCAAATGACCCACGAATGTCAAAGCAGGTGGTAATTAAGGCAGGAACCGGTCTAGAGAATGACACTGAATGAGTAGAAATGGCTGAAATTGATTATATTTTCACTGGATCCGGAAATAAAAACACCATTCAAGGCACTAAAACTAAGATCGGGTGGCAGACTGATATTACTTCACAATTTTGCATTAAGTATCTAAGTCTGGGACAGGCTAAGTAGTGGGAACACAAAGGAACCAGGCAACACCAACGTCTGAAGTGTGCCGGAGCAGCTGCCATTGCTACTGTGGCTCCTCACACATCAGAGCGGGCTTGGGACGCATTTCACAATGACTGAATAAAAAAGCGAGCCAATGACCAAGCAAACATTGGAAAAGTCCATTCAGTAGGAAAAGAGGTCAGAACTATCATCAGCACTGAGTGAGGTGCATAAATGTCACACATGGTAGGAGAGGTAATGAGGCTGACAGGAAAGGGTACATACAGAAGGCTCAGAGACCTGCAAAACAAAACCCACACTTGTGATAGGACAATAAGCATCCTGCTAACTCCTTCAAAACACTGAGGAAAAGAAACAGTGGGCTGAGATAAAGATTGTTAGGAAAGCAGGAGCCTGGCAGCATTCTTCTGAAAGGGGCGGGGCACCTCCTGATGACACTGGGAGGAAGTGTCCCAGAATGCCTCTAAATCTGGCTTTAAGGGGGAAACTGAGGCTGCTGGATCCAACATGAAGGTATAAAATAGCTGCCTTCTGTGAAAATGTGTCCTTTTCTCTATTCCAGGACCAAGTGTCAAGCTGTGTCCTCCTCTAGCGTGGAGTCTAAGGCCACAGAGTACTTTAATGCTCTTGATCCATTCAGCTCAGCATAAACCATAAGATAGAAGCCACATCTCAACACTGACAGAAGAGAGAGAGAACGGACTCCTAAGGTAGAGTGCAGCCACCCAGCCTCTTCTAGGTGGGGCTACCACAGCTAGCTGAGCTGGCCATGAGAAAGTTGCCTTCTTGACCAGGGACCTTTCAGAGTGAGTTGTTATAGGATCGTATCATAGCCAGAAACTGACCACGCAGGGAAGAGGGATACCCGCACTGAGGAGAATGATGATTCTCCCTGAGAAACCCTGTGCATGGTGAAGGCAACTTCTGGGTTGGGGGACCTTGTCAGGTGACTTCCACAAAGTTCTATGAACTTGCCTGTGATAGACACATTTCTTCGTTGTTTCTCAAGGTAAATGTCTGAGAAGAACTGCCTTGCACAATCTATTTGTTAGCAACCCAACATTTTTTGATGATGTCATGCAAACACTTGTCAATTTAATGTGTTTCCATCTTCTTGGTCTTTGTCTTAACTTTTACTTTCATTTTCAATTCATTAAAGTTCATCTAAACACCAATGAGATTGAGCCATGATCTCGTGTTAAACACAACTGAAAGCAACCTTTCTCCTTGTATAATCTATTAAGTACCCCCTCCTGTGGAGGGGGTATGCCATACAGAAGGACACTGTAGGAACAGTGAGGTTACTCAGGAAGAGATGAATCTTCTGAGGGAGAGAGTCTGGGGCTAACATGAAGCCCAAACACTCGGAGGAGAAAATCCTAGCTTGTGACAAGCCTGTAGGACACTGTTCCTGGCTACCTTGTAAGCCACCTAGCAAATATGGGTCCTGCTATGTGTTTCCCATTAGCCACCAGATATCCCTTTACCCTGGGTCATCTTAGCTATAAGCACCTGAGAGGAAGCAGTTAAGATAATTATGCCTACCATGATGGTGTCATCTATGAAAAGGAAAGAACAGGGGCTGCAGAGATGGCTCTGTGGTTAAGAACATTGACTGTTCTTCCAAAGGTCCTGAGTTCAAATCCCAGCAACCACATGGTAGCTCACAGCCATCCATAATGAGATCTTATACCCTCTTCTGGGGTGTCTGAAGACAACTACAGTGTACTTACATATAATAAATAAATAAATCTTTTTAAAAAAAGAAAGAAAGGAAAGGAAAGAATGGGCCACTGAACCTTCTCTAGTCTGGGAGAAAGGCACTTCACCTAAAAGATGGACTAAGTGAGGCCTTCTTAGCCTAGAGACCCACAGACACTAAAAGTCATAGAGTGCAAACCAGTCAAAACTGAAGGTGTTTCTATTTCAAAATAGTTTGCAAACCTAGTGACAATACAGACTCTGCAAGGCTAGCTACTAAATGCTTTTATAATATTATTTTTCTTCAAAGTGATACTGGTGTTATTTAAAAAGAAATCAACAAATCTAAACTTCATCCTGTGCAAGATGCTTTCCTCTCGGCTGTCCTGATGTGTCTGCGTGGTGAAAAGTGTGGCACAGTGGACAAGGCAATCTGTACCACAGACTGCCTCACACAAAGACTGTCTCAAGGACGCTAACCCTGCTCCTAAGGGCTGCAAAAAGCCACTGAAGAATATTCCCAGGAATACAGTACAGGTGGGCACCACACTATGCACTACAGGAAGGAGTTCATTACTTTCCCAAGTTGCTGTCAATTCCCTGTGGCTACCACCCTTCCCACCTCTCCCAAGGCACCTAAGACATTCAAAGCATCATCAGCACATTGTGTGTTCATAGGGAACTGGCTGGACATGTGCCATCATCCAACCTGCTAACAGCTCTAGGCTGGCTGTCATATCTGATCAACTCTGATCCTCTTGTTCTCTCACCTTTGAGGTGAACTGTGTAGCATAAAAAGAAGTAACCAACACAAATCAGATATCATAGGAACACAGAATCCTAAGGCAACATGACCAGTGTTGTCATGGGTATGTATAGAGCGCTCCAGAAAATGTCAAGAATAGCAGTTAACTGTGGCCAGGACAGCAGAGGGAGTAAGACCCAGCTGAGGAAGACAGAGCCATAGATCTGGGAATACTGCATCCATCAAGGGTTGGAACCTTGGAGAGGAGGGAGAATACAGCCCCAATGGTGAGGCTCTAGATGCGATGGATGGAACCAATGGATCTGGAGCAGAAGACACTCTCATCAGGCTGGTAGTTCAAGAAAACAAGTTTGACCTGCTGTGACAAGGATGGGTTGTGGAACAGGCAGAGCTGGGAAGCAGAGGTGGCTCATGTTCAACACCAGGTGAGCAAGGAAGTCCGTCCAGTCTGAACATACATCCAAACTAAAAACTGCCTGGATAAATATCCATTCAACATGTTTCCTGAGAAAGACACACTGTAAATATTTCCAAGTCTGTCTTAGTCTTAGGTATAACCGAGAGTGTAGAAGAATGCTACCTGTGTTGGGTTATTTATTCTGATGTCTATCTCAGAACCATGAAGTTCTCGCCCTTCTGCAGAAAGGTCTGAGTGTCAACCACCACCAGACCAGACCAGACCAGACCAGAAAAGGCATAGGGTCTCTGTGGTTTGCCGACTGTTCCCTCTACCCACTTCACAGATGCACAGTATTTCAAAGGAAGGGAACATCACTGTCCTGGAGTTAAAACATCTGACTTGCAGACAACCAGGCTGTGAACAAACTGCCCCAGGTCCCCGAACCATACTGAAGGTACTTTCTGTAAAGCAACCCATGGTCCTAGACTCTGGGTGTCTTCTTACAAAAGCAAGCCAGACTTGCCTCTCCCCAATTATTCCCAGTGACTTTATCCTTCCAGATCCTCCTTGTGTTGCCATGAGCTTTTGAGTACTTAAACCCAAATTAAAGCACCTCTTTATAAACTCCTATGTATAGAGAGGCACGGCGCAGTATGTCACAGCAATTCATGAAGGTACTTTGTGCAACACTTTTTTTCTTAATCACCTAAAATTAAACTTCATTTTAATATTATTTAAAAACCCCACCTGAAACAAAATAAACAGTGCATAGTAATGTCCTCATATAATCCAAGCACTCAAAAGATGAAGGCAAAAATTACTGCCCATTTACAACCAGCCTGCATTACACAGGGAATTCAGGGCTTTTACCATAGACTAAACACCAAAATTCTATTTCCAAAAACAAAAATAAAATGTAACATAGTAGTTTCTCTAATGTAATTTTATGATATCTACTAAGTAAGATAAGATCTATGTATTATATATATATATATATATATATATATATATATGATCTATATTATTTGTGCTATGTATGTGGACAATGCGTGTGTCATACTTGGTATACTTGGTATCTACCTATCTTTCACATCCCTGATTACATTTATCTCTTGAGATAAGTATGTTATCCCAGGCACACACAGGACATTAACACCTGTACCATGTTACCTATGGTATATTTAAACTCAATACAATGTCACAGAACTTTAAGGGGTAGGTGAAAAGTAGTCTGCTAAGACCAGAAGGCCACCACAACCAGGCAACACATAGCACCCCAGCAACGCTGCCCACAACAAGCAGGACCTGACAATGGAGGCTGAAAAAAATCTTTCTGCTTCTTGTTTCTCTTGCTCATCTTCTGACCCACAAGTCTCCCTTGACCCCCGACTATTGCTGACCCCAACAAAGGCAAACAGGCACTCATGTGACAAGGACAGCCAGCTGCAGAAACAGAAGACAGGAAGATATCTTCCAGGCCTGGTACATTTGGTACTAATGGGTTCCATCTCCTAACCTGCCACCTATTGGCCAATGTTTCTCATTTTGAGAACATTCAGATTCTTTCCAACAAATCCAAAGCCTGATTACATTTTGTCTTTATATGATGCCTTACCTCTTTTACGTGCGTGTGAAATGACACAGACATGTCTAGCAGGATCTTCCGTTGTTCAACTCGCCGAACAAAATCTTGTATCCGGTCTTCAAGCTGATGGGCAGCCTGATAAATCTCTTCAGGGTCACATTCCCCAGTCTGAGCCAGCTGCTCTGCTGCTTCTAGCAATTTATCTGCATTTGTGTATGTGTTCTGCACAAGAGAATACCCAGAGAAACAGACGGTGAACTTTCAGCAAACCAGTCAGCGTGGGAGCCATAATACATGGCAACAAAGAACCTATTGGCTTCATTTCTGATCGTTTACTAAACTGGGTAGACAATATAAGATGAGGAGCAATGATTTCAGGAGGCACATATATCCCCATCAGTACCCTTCTCTGATTCCAAGCAAATTGTTAAGCACTGGCCAGAATAGCTCATGACTCAAAAGGCTGTTCGATTTTTGCTAAGGTGGAGTCGGAAATGCCCCATGGCCACAAAGATCTGTTTTGCTTTTTCCTCTCATTTTATGACAGAGTAACTGAGCTCTCCCCAACCTGTCTCTGCTTCACAGGACACAGTTTTAGAAGGAAAAGAGACTCCCAGTAGCTATAATGTAGTCAGTGTATAAAGCCACTGTGATGTGCAAATAGATGGGTCTTATTCTTTGAAGATGATTCTACTTCAATTCTTGATAAACTTGTGGCTGTGGCTGTGCTTCTCACATGAGCAGATAAGCTACAGCCTACAACTGTTATTGGAAACTGCTCAGAAGGGGCATTACTGATGAGAGGAGGAGCCGAGAGAAGCTGGAGGCTCTCAGTGTAGTCAGAGCAGCCTGCCCTACAGGGAGGATAGAACTCCAGCCTGCCTGTGGCTCTGCCAAGATATCAGTTGGCTCATTCAACCCTTCTCCTTAAACTCCTAGAGCTGAACAGAGCAGGTGGCTCGCTGAACAGGATATAAGGTGGCCCAAGTATGGGAAGGGTGTCCCCAGGGCAGGCAGGGGGACAGGATCAGTGAGCAATGGGGCTTGGAACAGGGAAGCGAGGCTCCACTTAGACAGAGAGGACTTCTGTATCAGTATCTTTTCTGCTGCCCACATTGCAATCTTACAGGCTGAGTGAGATGCAC
This sequence comes from Montemys delectorum, assembly GCA_019843815.1. NCBI lineage: Eukaryota > Metazoa > Chordata > Mammalia > Rodentia > Muridae > Montemys > Montemys delectorum. Next base: position 40,225 of record JADRCD010220522.1, on the reverse strand, counting down.
AAGGACTACTGCAACCCATGGTTCTGAAGCCTAGGATCTAAGGGCTTCATCTGATGGCCTTGGTGGCAGTCCCAACATGCTTTGGGCCATCTTTCTCCTGTCCCCTCTTCTCTTAATAAAGCCACTAGGATTCAGTCATGGGGCATCTGCCCTAACCCCATGACCCACCTGTAGACACCAGCCTGATTCATTTCCTCTCCTACTGCATCACAGTGGGGATTATTTCAGCACACAGGCCTCTGGGGAGGGCACACACACTACACCAAACCACAGCACTCTGTTTCTGATACCCAAGGTTCCTGTGCATCTCACAAAGCAAAACTAGACCAGCTGATGCCTCAGAGGCTCCTTATAAGGTGAACTCTTATAACTGTTAACCATGTAAAAGCCAAAGGAAGACATTCTCCTTAGATGGGAGACAGTCCTGTCCCAACAGTCCTATCTCAAAAGAAGACTGACAAATGGAAAGGCCCAACAGGGCGGGTACTAAATCCAAGAGCCAGCTCTAGCACCTTGTGCAGACCATAATGAGAAACCAGGCCCTTAAGACGTGAGCCCAACTGCTTTGCTTGTCATTACCTATGTGGCTGCTGTCTAGGACTGCACCTTGAGATCAGCAAGTTTCTGGGAATGTATAGCACAGTCCAGCTCTCTGATGCATATTCAACAGATAGCTCCATTCCTTTAAGGTTCCACTGGGAAATCCCTACAGGACCTCTGACACCATGGAAAACTTGTGTTTGGACTCCAAGCCTTCCTCTGGGGTATCGGCTATAGCTACCAGGAAGGACCCTGTAACTCCTGGATCTCCTGGATTCTATGTGCGTGAAAAATCACCTTCTACCTGGGACCAGTTCCCTGAACTGGATCACTTACACGGTCCTAGGATTTTTCTAGCTTACTCCTCCAAAACCTTTCAACGTCTGGGTGCAACAAGATTCCAAAGCACCATTCATTATTAGAAATAGCACCAATTTTCTGAACCTATTTTTCATTGTAACAAAGCAGCAGAGAGGGACTAGCTTCTGGAGATCAAAAAGTTGAAGGTTAGGTGGTCCCTGATTTGCCTCTCATGTCTGTCATAAAGAAAGGAGGAAATCACATCTTAAAGTAGGAAGCCAGACAGAGACAGGGATCTAAAGTTCTGTCCAAAGTATGTCTCACTGAAAGAATCTCCCTGGAGACTAGCTGCAGGTGCAACTCACAAAAGCCTCCTCTCCTATGTTTGTCAGTAGGAGAGGCAAACTCCCAACAAACGGTCCTTCGAGTGATAAATAACATCCAAGACATCTGAAGAAAGAGTGGCCTCCAACTTGGGAGACTAGCTACACTTAGCCACACCAATAACTGTTTCAGGAACAGTGATGCTGGGGACTTAGTGCAGTTAGCAGCTCAGTGCACCCTTTGGAAAACAGAACCCTGCGAGCAAACATGTTTCTAAAGTAAGGAATCCTGCTTTCTCACTGACTGTCACCTCAGCTTTGAAGTAATTTACTTCTCTTGTTTGATAAGTGATTCTTTGGTTGACAGTGCCTCCCAATAGGAAACCACTACTGAATTGCCAAGAGCCTTTCTATGACGTCATCAGCAGTAAGGGAACACTGGGAAAAATATGGCTGCTAAAGGAGCAAGTGTGTTGAGAATGACACTAAACCACAGCCATTCATTCCCTGTCTCATCTTATACTTTAAGAAAATGGTGCTCGTCCAGAGGAGGAAAGGGCTTTCCCTAATACAGAACTACTTGTGGTGTGAGGGGTGGGGATATGAGCAGTCGGGGTTACGGGAGGGAGACAGGGACATTAGCACTGGCATCTGAACCCCCAGCTAGGCCTTCCTTGCAACAGAGCCTTCCTGAGTCCTTCTGTAATGGACTGGGATGTCAGCGGTTTCAAAAGCTCATTGTCAAACTATACATGTCATCAGTACTGACTGGCTTTTGAGCAGCGACTCAAAACCCTACAGAAGAAAGAAGTCCTGTGATAGGGACGCCAATTCACTTCCACTTCCCTGTGGCAAACTGAGGTTTGCCACAGCCAGTTAACAGAGTGCCAGATGTTCAAGGACCAGACACCTGACAATGTAAAGCTGGTAGGCGCCAGGGGGATTGAAGGGACTGACTGGCCTTCTCCTTTCTTCAGCTTGAGGGCCTCCCTCTTTAGGGGGTTCCTTTTATCCTCATCAGAGAGATTAAAGGACACAATAGCAGGGGTGGGCCATGAAGAGCAAAGCACTTCCTCTTTCTTCAAAAACAGCTTAGTTGTGTAATCTGGGACATGAGCAGTTACAATGTGGAGGAAGATGAGTGGTCCTCCTCCTCCAGCTCTCAGCTACTAGGGCCCAAAGATGGCAGACAGTGTATTTACAATAAATGGAAATGCGAATTTCTAGATAATAGAAAGTGAATATTGAAAGTCCTAAGTATGCCTATTCCATTGGTTTTGTTTAAAGACAATAAGCGAAGAAAATATGGATACAAAAAAATCTCCAAGGTATTTTAATACTACAGAGCTGGAGAAAAAGAAGGGCCAGTGCCAAGCAAACTAGATGCTGTGGGTAACATCAACTGCTGTAGAAAAGGCACAAACCCCCAAGGATCACTTTTCATCTAGGAAAGAGAAACACAACAGACATGGGGCAAACTTACAGCTCTCACTCAATTCAGACATATGCCACAGAGGAGGAAAGTCAATCATAATCATGGCATGAGCAATCTAAAATTCTTAACAGAGGCCCTAGAAAATTCTATGTGGGAGATAAGGCAAAATACCAACTGCACTGGCTAATTTTATGTTAACTTGACACAAGCTAGAGTTATCAGAAAGAAGGGAGCCCCAATTAAGAAAATGCCTCCATAAGATCTGGCTGCAGGATATTTTCTTAATTAGTGATTGATGGGGGAGGGGCCACCCACCCAGCCCATTTGTGGGTAGTCCTATCCCTGGGCTGACTGTCCTGAGCTCTCTAAGAAAGCAGGCAGAGCAAGTCACATGTGGAGCAAGCCAATAAGCAGTACTCCACCAGGGACTTTACAGCATCTGCTCCTGCCTCCAGGTTCCAGCCCTGCTTGAGTTCCTGTCCTACCTTCCTTCAGTGATAAACAGTGCTGTGGAAGTGTAAGCCAGATAACCCCTTTTCTCCCCAAATTGCTTTGGTCATCGTGTTTCATCACAGCAATAGTGACCCCAACTAGGGCACCAACTACTGTGTACGTCTGTTAGCATTTGACCAGAGACAACCATTATTTTCCCAGGGTGGGTGGGTGTTCAATAAACTAAGGTGGGCACCACCATCTATGATAAATACTGGCACCATCATCTATGTTAGGTCCTGGCATGCCTAGCTATTGTCAAAGGACTGTCATAGTCAACCTCATATTTCCAGTCATCTATAAGTTCTAGATCAAAGAAATGAAATTCTGAACCCTTCTGTCACTGATTTCCTTCCTCCTCTCCCTCCTTCCTCCATCCCTCCCTCCCTCCCTCCTTTCTTAATGTATTCTTACAGCACAGCAACCTGGTGAAGGGAGATATTAATATCATTTTACAGTTAGGGGAAAGGGACTCAGAAAGCCTAAGCAACTATGTCATCTCCCTAGGTTTTAGGACGCGTCCCGGGGAAAGCAGCCTCCAGGACCTGCCCTTTCTTTTCTTTTCTTCTCTGTGGTCTGAGGACCTGACTAACGGTGGGCAGGTGCTACCCCGACAACTGCAGGACTGAGGGAAATGCTTCATTAAAAATAATCTGCCCTGAATTCTCCACTGTTAGTTTTAAAAGACTAAAACACAATATATATATATTTATAGTAAAAGCTAAATTTATTAAAAACAACGGGAGCTTATTATATATGTGGCGAAGTTCAAGTCATATTACAAATGTGGACACACTTGTGTGTCCGTGTGGAAACAGCATCCTCATAGCAAAAGGCTGAGCACAGCGGGGACACCGACCGGATGTCTGACAAGGTGATCACATGGCACACACAAAGCTATCCACAGGCATGCCTTGAGGAGGCTGCCCTGGGGCAGGTTACGGCACAGGAAGCTGAAGTTCAGGGCCATGCAAGCATCGCAGAGTGGGACCTATCCGGAGAGATGCTAGGTCAAGTCACCAATGTCTGTCAGGACCCTGCTGCTCTCGGCAACCAGCTGTCATAGACCAGTTTCTCTGAGCTTTACATGCCTGTTGTGATCATAGCTTATTAAATTTAATAACATCGACTCAGAAAACTCAGTAAAGGATCACTGCTCAAGGACTGCCTTCTCTTCTACAAGTCACCATCAAAAATCTTCACAAGGAACACATTTTTTAGCTTTACAGTAGTACAAGAAGATGCTCTCTAGCTGTGCAGGTCACACAGCACACAACAGCCAGCATGGCTCACTCAGCAGCAAGGACATACTCACAATCACTGCACAGACAATGGACCGATTCACGGTCGTCACAACGAAGTTCTTGGTTCTGTGAGACTGAGCCAGTGCTTCCTGGGGGTGCCATAGCAGCATCTGAAATGGACACTGAAGCCCTGGGCACTGACTTCAAGGGCGGGAGCCTGAAAAAGCCAGCCTACGGCTCACATCCACCACGTCAACACTGAAAGTTCTTTCAGGGTTCCTCCTTCCTAGAACACTGGGATTGCTCTACAGAATAAACCTATATTTAGCCCATTTTCAGAGAAGTGAGCCATAGGCTTTCACTGCTTCTTGCTTTAGCTTGCCTGTGTTACTTCATCAAGCCACAACTCTCTAAATTCAGGGTAAGAAATGCTTTATTAAGCAATTTGCTACTTTAAGATCTCTAGAGGGCTGGAGCGATGGTTTGGTAATCAATCACAGTGGATGGACTAGAGTTTGATTCCCACCACCTACATGGCAGCTCACAATTGCCTATAATTCCATACCCAGGGGTCTAATACCCTCTTTTTGGCCTCCATGGGCACCAAGCATGCATGTGGTGCACAGACACAGGTGCAGACAAAATACACACGTATAAAATAAGCAAATCTTTTAATAAAAAAGAGGTCTAAACAAAAAGCAACTTGGAATTAATGAAAACCCATCTTAACAAAGAAGAGGGATTTGCTTTTCTCTACACCTGAAACCTTGTATTCCCTCTGGGACTATATTTTACTTACTAAGAGCTCCTATCTCAAAGTTTACTGTGTATCAACAACCCACTGGCCCCTAAACTACCAAAGTCCATGAAGCAGGCAAAGAGAGAGGCTGAGACAGAGCTGCTACCGCCATTATCCTCCTAGTGCTAAAGTAAGACAAGCTACTCTGTTCTCAAGGAAAAGATAGGTTTTAATGAAGAGAGCTTTAAATCTAAAGTGTGCTTCCTTGACAGAGACCCTGTCTAGACTCTATCTGCCACACACACTTGTCTGAAGCTAGGGTAGGTGTCATGACTTCTCTTGGGTTCAGGGTTGTGGCTTGGTGCCTGTCCTGTGGAGAAGCCTCTCCTCCTGCGTATGATGGCATGCTTCTGAGGCAGAGCAAATTCCCTGCAGTATGCAGCCTTTGGAACGCTGTTATAGCACAGGTGTGAGCGTGAGCCTAGCAGCAAGCCATGTGTCCTCCCCTTACTCAGCACTAATTACAGCCTGCTACACAGAGATTTGCAGCCACATCAAATGATCCAAGCATGGAAGCGGGAGACCGGGGGTGGGGGTGGGGGGAAAGGAAGTAGAGCACTCTTCTCTAGCTATCATCTACGGAGCAAATGATGCTTCTCAAGAGAAGAGTAAAGGTAAGTACTGGGAGGTAGCCACTAAAGATGCTGGCATCACCGAAGGGTCCGGGACCTACAGAATGGGCTGGAGCATGGGTGGAGAGGCAGAGATAAGATCTGGGAGACAGAAAACAATTAAAACAAAAAAACCCAGCTGCAGCCACACGCTGAGGTAGAGAGTCTGAGTTATGAGGGGACAAGCTTGCTGCACACATGCAGTTCTCAGGCCCTGGAAGGCCAGGTTCACTCAGGCCCGGCCTCTTGACCAGGGGCCAGCTTCCTAGAGCCTTCCTTTCTATGCTATAATAGTCGGTTCTTTAACGTTTGTGTCCTGGCTTAGGTATCACGCTCTATTACACATAGCCACTCTGCCACAAGCCATGGCTTGAGGGGGCTGAGCCTGAGGGGACTGCTTGTACTCTTGTCCCCTCTCCTGCACCTGGTGGAAGAGCTGATGTGTGGACCATGGTTGTTTGAAAGCTAGAGGGAGGGAAAGTGGGTGCAGGTATCTGAAACTCGAGCTAAAGTATTCCTGTTATTTCCCTGAGAGTGTCTGATTTCCACCATAACACTTTCACTGTGGGTAAGATGGCTTGACCCCTGGAGTCCCAGGGGCAAGAAGTAGGAGATGAGAAAGTACCAGGACAGCAGAAGAAAACAAGCAAGCACTGGCCTCTCTGCTGACAGGGGATGAAAAGCCATTCACAGCACATGCTCCTGTGACCTTTGCTTCCCGGGAAACCTTCAAGCAGATGTGTGCTGGCAATTCTGATGATTGTCTTGGACCTAACCCATAGTTTACAGGGTTAGGTTAGCCACAGGTGACATCTTAGTGGAGAATGGAGAGAACCACAGGAGTGACAGGAGTGACAGATACTCTTCTCCTGCATATTAGAAAATGCTCAAGAGAGGTGAAGGGCACCCCAATCTGAGAGCATGAGGAACACGTGCTCTGGGCCACAGCCTGGCCTTCTAGAGCTTGGGTGTTTGCCACTGTGCCCTGAGATTCTTTGATGCCTGAATGGTTCCTGCTCATGTAATTCAAATTTCTCCTCAGCCCAAAGTAATTTTGGAAGTAGCTTATCATATGAAAAAAATGAGGGCAAGATAAGAATACATTTTCTGTTATAATAAAGTGGCATAGCATTTTTCAGAAAATGAAAGCAGGGAGACCCCACAGAATGTGGACATGTGGAGACTTCTGAGCCACATCCCAGGGCTGCAGACCCAGGGATCAGACCCACCTCTTCTCCTCTGTACAGGCAACCAGCTTTTAGAAGCAAGGTTTTAAAAGTGTTTCTGTGGTGGAACAGGACTTGGGGACCATTTGTTATCTTGTAATTCCACTCTTGCATCCAATTCTCTGAGCAGCAAATAGGCAAGCCAGCACAGCCACGTTTGGGTGGTCAGCAAGGTGTGAGACTACATTGCTCTCACCACACTCTGCTCTTCCCTTAATAACTGAAGCCCTCTTCCATTCTAACACTTTATGCCTCAAGTCTATGGTCTAGGGCCACTCTGACAGTTACTATTTTCCTGGTAGATCATGGAGAGCTCTTGGGGCTGCTTCCAGGAAATTTGGCAAGAATATTTACATTTGGCTAGGACAAGGGAGTAGGCTCAGAAAAGAATCTGACACTGGGTTAGAACAAGGCTCAAGATGAATACAGCCAAGGAATGTATTGTATTCCTGGCTTCTGATATTGCCTTGTTCGTTCCTTGACTACTTTGTGTCTGCTTTGTTTATTCTTTAACTACTTTGATCTAGAACTGACCTTTTACTTTGAATGTACCTAGAATGACATAAAAGGAGACGAGAAAAACAAACTCACTTCAGCACTGGCTGGAGTCATGTTATATAATGTTGTCTGATTGTCTTTTCTTTCTTAATCCTCATTCCCTCAAGATCCTATTGACTGACTGAGCTGGCTTGGTCAGTAGATCTTTTTCTGATACTTTGTATATTTCTTTAAAACCCTTGGTATTTGTGTTTTAGGTATGAGGATTAAAATAAACATAGGACTAATCACTTTATAAGCTATCCAATGGGATAATCTGTTTCTTTTTTTTTTAATTTTTAAAAATTTTTTATTATATGTAAGTATACTGTTGCTGTCCTCAGACACACCAGAAGATGGTGTCAAATCTCATTACAGATGGTTATGAGCCACCATGTGGTTGTTGGGAATTGAACTCGGGACCTTCAGAAGAGCAGTCAGTGCTCTTACCCGCTGAGCCATCTCACCAGCCCGATAATCTGTTTCTTAATGTAACCAATTCTTCCATTCATTACAATTATTGATATTTTGGAATAAATTATTATAACATATTTTATAAATTTTTTCTGCATGAATTTATGAATTTTGTTCTCACTTCTTTTGCTTTTCTTTTTACCCATTTTTTTTTTTTTTGAGTTTTGCCTTACTTGATTTTCTATATCATACCCTACAGTAGTATTATTTTCTGTCTTCACACTTTTTTGTGGTCATTCAAAAATTCCAGGCCTCATCAGACTCTTCAGCACATGCTTTTGTCCTTTGTTCTCAGTCAGCTGGTTGGTTCTTCAGCTTTGCCTGAGTCTTGAATACCTACTGGGTTTATCTTCTGTTCAAACATTAAGTCCTTTAACCTGCAAGTATGTTTACCGGTCCCTTTGCTGACTGTGGACAGCACCCTTCTCTATCTATATACTCCAGTTTACTCATTCAGACGGGCAGCTGCCTAACAGGGACAGCCGTGGGTGCTCCTTACAGGGAGGTGAACAGAGCAGCACCTGTCCTCATGGCAGTTCCAGGGCACTTAACATCACCCCTACTCAGTAAGTGCTTTTGATTATCTGGTAAGCACTCGGGTGGGAAACTCCCAGTCTTGGTGAACACTTTGTCTCTCTATGGAACAGCATTTCAGGTGGGTGCAGAATCCAAGGGTTGGAGTGTCTTCACGCCAGAAGAGCATCCCCCAGACTCTAGCATCTGTGACTGAAGAACCAACGTCTAATGCTCCTTCTCAAAGGGGCCATTTTCTGCTTCTCACCTGTAAGATCCTGTGATATTCTATCTACAGTGACTGTAATCTGTCTGGATTTGGATTTGTACTACTTGGATGGCCTCTTTGTGTGTCTGTGTGTGAGTCTGTTTGTTTGTTTGAGACAGGGTTTCTCCCTTAGGCCTGGCTGTCCTAGAACTCATGTAGATAAGGCTGACCTGGAACTCAAAGAGATTGCCTGCCTAAAGGCATGTGCCACCACTTCTGACTCAGATGACTTCTTCTGAAAGCAGCTTCCCTCCATTCCCTTACAATGTCCACAACTGCACCTGTGTGACTTTTCAGATCAAAGAGTCCTGCTGCTGGTCAGTGTCTCAGCCAACAATCAAACTGTACAATCCTGTGCTCTGAGCACTCTCCACATATGGTTCCAGCCTCCCAAGCACACAATTAACACAACTAGAAATGGACAAGCCAAATGCCAGGGCTGTCACTGCAGAAACCTCAGAAGGCCTGTTGTTCTCCAACTGTGAAGGGAAAGCCACAGACCAGCCTAATAAATAAAAGAAAACCATCAAAGACAAAGTCGTTTCAAAACACTACAATTTAGAGGGGATAACTAACTAGATTAATTTCTACCTAGCTGAGGAAAACCTCGTTCTGAAATTAATTTAACCACACTAAACAACCCTGAACGCCCAACGAAGGCTGAGTTGCCTCAGATTGGTTAAAACAGACCTCCCATCTGGCCATGGGGTATTCAGGGTGCTTGTACCTGTGCAACTTCCTCGAAGTCCTCGTGGCGTTTCTGCAAAGCTCTGGCCCGGTGAAGGGATTTGCCCACGCCTGTGTGTTTGCTCAGAAATGCTTCTCCGTGGTTCTCTATCCAGTCCAGCACCTACAAAGAAAACAATCACATGAGCCATAAACACAGTGTCCATTTTGCTCATTGGTTAGGCCAATCTAGAAAAGGTTCATTCCTTTTCAAAATCCTTTAGCAAACATGAAGCAAAACAAAATATATTAGGAAGAAATGCCTGAATACTGATTTAATTCACTTTGCTTCTCCACTGGGACTGTAACCAGCTTTTATATTAAAAGAGCAAATTGTTCTAAGTATAAACACTGCATAAAATTAAATCTCACCTTATCTGAGGCATGATGGAGCCACCAAACTGACTGGATTTTATGTAAGAGGGTAGACATGGCACTATGCTGGACCAGTCAACATTTTCAATGCTTCAAAGCCTCATAACTCAGGTGATTCAAGCTTAACTGTGCAGTGAAGTGGCTTTTTCTGTTTGTTTGTTTTTATCTCTTTTGTAGGAGACATCAAACACAGAAGAAAGCCTAAGAAAGCACAACATTAACATGTCTCTAGCCTGGACTTGGAGGACAATGTATCCTACAAACTGAGATATTACAACAGCCAGACATCCCATGAACTTAATCAAGGTGTAAGAGTGCTAGTGTTCTGTCCTCATGGCTGGACCATAGTGGCACAGCTCACTGGTACCTGAACTTCTGAATTCACACAATATAAGCAATATCTAGCAGAATATTCACATTACACCAAATGCACACTTAGTCTGTATTGGAGAGTAGCAGAAAAACTATTAAGTGATCTCTTTAAAACATTACAAATACATAATGTCCACTTGCCAGTAGATCGTTAATGATGGGCCATTATACTGAACATGTCTGTGACATGTACAACCTAATTCTCTGCTAGGTTAATAAAACAAAATACCTGGACCTGGTCTATGTGACAGAAATGTCTGCTCACAGCTATAGAAACTAGTAAGTCCAAGAATGAGGTGGCACTGTCATGTGAGGGGCTATTCCTCTCATGCTGTGGCTCCCACGGTCCTCAAAAGGTACCTTTTCTAAAGGCATTAATCTCATTGGCGAGAGAGAGAGTGAATTCCTTATGACCTAACATCCCCAAAGGCCCTGCATACTGGCATCACTGTGCTATAGATTACATTTCCACACATGGTTTGGGGGAATATAACACTCAGATCAGACTACAGCAGGTGCCTAAGTGCACAACTCAAAGCGATCTTGGATGGATATAGAAATAGGGTAAATCCAGCCAGACAGTGGTGTGGGAACCTCTACTAAAAGTCAAAAGTCAGGGTGAACTGTTGGTCCACAGTGGCTGATTCTAGAGTGGTCAACTAGACAGGCTGCACAATAAAGGCAACCTGCTCTCTGTCACTACTGCACACTTGAGCAACCGCTCTGCACCTTTCTATTCCGAAATACAGAGGACGGTGAGCCTTACCAAACCTCCAAGACCCTGTAGAAATCATTTTGGAATTGTGAGCAGCCATGAGTTGAAGTGGGGTTAGGGAATGGAAGCAAGCCTGGCAGTGGATGCTCAGGCTAAGGCTACCCCCGCCTACCATTCTCATGCCCGGTTTATTTCGGACCTTCACCTGTCTGTGTCAGCACTGACAGTCACCTGTTCATCATCCCTGCTCCCTGGATCCATCTGTCTGCTGTCAGAGTGGTCTAACTCATCTACCCGTTCTACTGACTCTGCCCTGAAAGGTACCACATTCCACATCTTCGACACCCGCCCCTCTGCACACCGATGTGATCTGACTGTGTGCTGGAAGTAAGTTCCCTATTTTTTTCTCAGCTTCAGTTTCCCTCCCAGTCAGCGGTGATGAGCATAGGCAGTTGAGGATTTAAATGTGTCCACACGAACCACTGCAGCAACCACAAGGCAGCTGCGCAGCACACCTGGACCTCTGGCATGCTGGCATCTTACTTTAAGCTCTTGGATGGCACAGGCTGTAAGTATTCCATTCCGTCTGAACGACTGCTCGGCACATACTATTTGTTGTGGTTGAGATTATAAATGCAGCAAGGGAACCCTCAGGCAGACTGCACTCTCCACTGGCTGCCCAGTAGATCTGGGTCTGCTGAGGAGACCTTAGTCAGCGCATCTCATTCCCCTCTGAAAAGCAGTGTCTCAACCTCCAATTATTTAATGACTGTCCCTGTGAGCATGACCAACTCCACACAGAACTGGGGAGTCCACCAGGGAACCCCAAAGCTTCAGGGTGGCAGTCTAAGATAGACAGATGTTCACTGACAAGTGTAGATTTTGGGTGTGGCACATTTTAATGTGTGATTTTCTTATTTGTAAGATCTTTAAAGTTTTAATAAACAAAAAAAAAAGTGTTTTAAACTTGAAAAAGATTTAAAAGTACAAAATTAACATCTAAGCTTCAAGCTATCACCTACCTGTAAGACCTTCTTGAAGGGATAGAGGCAAGGAAGACTTTCAAGAAACAAAAACAAAAACAAAAAAAACCCACAATTTTTTGTAGTATATTCTTTATATTTCTTAACTTAAAAACAACAACAAATCAAAACCAAACCAACCAACCAAGTGAACAAAAACCAGGCTATCTCGAAGTCAAAAGCTTGGCAATTACTCTCAAGTAACAGAGACTTGAAGCAGGCATGGCTTCACAGTGTAGGAGATAAACATTTGCTGGATAACTAGAGGGAGCAAATCACCACATTTGAATTTGTTTTTTTAACTCTGAGAAAAGTACTTCAGGAAGTATAGCTTGGAAATAAAATCTGTCATATGTGGCACATGCAGGGTGATAGCAGCCACTTTTCCTTTAGCAATGGTTCTTTCCAACAGAAACGTAAAAATACTGCTGACAGTGCATTTCTAACAAACACAAAAGCAACTGAAGTGATGTGCAGGTAACCAGCACTTTATTAAGATAAGAGCAGATGGTTATGGAATCCTGCTGAAGTTCCCAAATCTTCCACAAGGCTACTGTCTCTTTAGAAAGTCAGGGTAAATTTTCCTTCTTGACAAGGAGATTGTGGATTAATATATTTGAGAAAGTTACAGCATCTTAAGAACATGTGCACAAACCCTTCATTTAAAAATAAGAAGATTTGCAAGTCACGGGATTTTATCATCCCAGTCCAGCCAACACCTCTGATCATAGCTGTAGCCAATGATTGTCAATTCTGTGCCACACGAAGATCCCAGGCCCACCAACAGGGTGGGCATGGGTCTACCCTCCCTCTCAAGCTGAAGAACAAGTCAAAAGTTAATCTTTTTCCCCAGCTACATGGCTCAGAAGCAGAGCAAAAAAATCTAGGAGGCTAACACTACCTTCCTCTCTAAGCAGAAGGCAGAGTGCGAGCATCTTTCCTGTTCCTCAGCGCCCCCTAGTGGACAACTCCAAGATCAAGGCACTGAAAAAGCGCAGCACTTGGGTGCTTAAGCTAAATGTACAGAAAACTGCTGATGGTTTGATCTGACCTCTTGACAAGCCCGACAATGATGATGGCAAGTGTGCTTACATGGGCTAATAGTCATCTTGCCATCTGAGCACTGCTGAGGCAGGCCTGCATACCGCTGTGTGCACAGGAAGCCTCTGCTTCTTCCAAGAAACCAGGGCAGGGTAGTCATCACTCCCAATTAGCAGAGGCACTAAGTCTTGGTTACTCTGCAGAGGGCCAGTGTGGAGGGTAGGGAGGCAGCCTCCCAGTGTTTTCTTACATTTTTGGTTGTGAGCCTAGCCTTTAATGGCTGAGCCATCTCTCCAGCCCCAGTGTTTTCTTAAGCTTCTGTTATTGCCTCTTCTGGTTCGGCACAGCTGACGGGCAAGTGCTGCCACTTTGGGAAGGAGAAAAGCACTCCATCATTGGAACACCTCAGACTACTGGGGAGAAGTGGTTCTGAAAGCAGAGACTCAAACTGGGTGAAGGCCAGTTAGCAAGCGCTCGGGACAAGCCCGACACAAGCTCCTGCTTGGGTTCTGGCTGGCTTAAAAACCATACCCAATCTGTAAAAGTTTTCTGTAAGAGGGTCCTACTACCTAATTAATCTGCCAGATTTTGGGGACTCATCTCTGTGATTATTAGTATAAGAACTTGTGATAGAGTCTAATCCTCGCAGAGCCCCTCAGTGTGTGCCTGGAAACACTCGTGCATTTGATTATTGGAGGTGCCCAGGAAAGTCCACAGATCACAAATCTGAAGGAGCCAGGAGCTCTCAGTCCGTACCTACTCCCTGGGGTACAGTATGTGTAGACTTTCACTATTGTCCCTTTTAAGCTAAAATCAAGGCTCCAGGAAGTTAACTCAAGAGAAGCACTTGGAATGCAGGGCTTGACCTAGTATATGGTCTTAGGCATCAGCACTTTAGGTGACAAGGTGGAGAGTCCAGCTGGAAGCTGTGGCAAGTTTATCTTTTATAAACTTCATTTCTATCTCTTAAAATGCTGCTTGTACAAACTAGATAAGAAATCTGACGTTGCCCTAGGAAGAGTATACCAAACCACAGTACTTAATGTAACCCAAAGAACATCCAGATAAAACACAAAAAGATGTGTCCCCTTCACCAACGTGTGTGTGTGCACGTGTGCGCGTGCATATGTGTGTGTGCGTGTGTGTGTGTGTGTGCGTGCGTGTGTGTGCGTGTGTGCATGTGGGTGCATGTGTGTGTGTGTGCGTGTATGCGTGCGTGCATGTGTGTGTGCGTGCGTGCGTGTGAATGTGTGTGTGTGTGCGCGCGTGTGCGCGTGCATATGTGTGTGCATGTGCGTGTGTGCGTGCATGTGTGTGTGCGTGCGTGTATGCGTGCGTGCGTGTGTGTGTGTGCATACGTGCGTGCATGTGTGTGTGTGTGCATGTGCGTGTGTGCGTGCATGTGCGTGCGTGTGTGCGTGTGTGTGTGTGTGTGTGCATACGTGCGTGCATGTGTGTGTGTGTGTGCGTGCGTGTGTGCGTGCGTGCGTGCGTACGTGCGTGTGTGTGTGTGTGTGTGTGTGTGTGTGTGTGGTTGAGTACAATGCCCAGGGCTTCAGTAGCTGTTTAAAAGACATACTGCTTCTGTAAGAGGGTCCTACTACCTAATTAACCTACCAGGTTAGTTAGTGTATATAGTGATTAATTAGTTAGTGTATATAGTGATTAATTAGTTAGTGTATAAACTTTTTCTTTGAAAAAGTTTTTTACAATGCAGTCCAAATTATCCTAGGACTCATTGTGCACCTGCAGGATTGGGATGATCCCCTGCCTCAGCAGGCCAAGCCAACAGTGTTTTCTGTCCTATTAATGGAACCTTCTTCGAGATCACATGTTACAGACATTATAAAGGCAGTATGTAAGTTTGCCTTAATGGTGGATAGCCTTGTGGTCTCAGGAGGTGCTGAATCATACAGATTATAGAAGGCTAACTAAAGTGGGACTCCATCTATGCAGCTATGGGGAAGCTGTCATCCATGCATGGTAAGAACATCTGATGATACAGTTTCCTTTGGGTCACTCATGCTCTTTAAATAACACAATCAACTCACCTGTTCCCCAAGGTAGACTTTGGTGTAATCATACTTTGGGTTATCCTTGGTGCTCTCTCTTGACAGGAGTCTGTATCTGTTTACATCTCCCCAGAAACATACATGCACATAGAAAAACACAACACACACAGTACCCGGAGGAAGACATAGAGGCGAGAAGATTTTAGAATGACCCAGATCTGCTCAGTCACTTAAGAAAGGTTTCCTCATTTTTTCTTTTCTGATAGGGCTGCCTAGGCTGGCCTTTGTCTCCTAGGCTCCAGTGACCCTCTTGCCCCAGACTCTTGAGTAGCTGGAACCACTGGCGCACATCACTGTGCTTGACTGCACACATCACTGTGCTTGACTACCTGAGAAAACATGTTTTGTAATACAGCATCCACGTGGAAGGAATGCTTCTAGGAGGTAATTTCAGAATGAGGTTCCCAGGAGCAAACAAAGGCTTTCGAGGGAGAGGTCTCCTTGCCTGATGAGCATCTGATGGCGTGGCTGGCCTCGAGAAAGTAGATTGAGGGGCCATGTACCTTGTTGTGTTGGATAACTGAATCCCAACACTCTAAGAGCTGGGAAAACTGGACAGGCGAGGCAGAAAACCAAGTCTGACAGCATGCTGCTTTGGATGCCATCCATGACTGTTAATGACCCTACCTGAACAAGTGTATAGCAGGAACCACCATTGCCTTCACATAAAAACCAAACTCAAACCCAGGCTTAAAGGAAAACACTGACTGGAAGTCAGAGTTAGTCCCTGTTTAATGTAAATAAGGGGCACTCAATAGGAAACAAGAAATGGAAACATACTACGTGATTGTCAGGAAACATGGCAAAGGTCTTATTCAAGCTAACAGTGGCAAAGGTAAGAGCAGCTAGCAGCCAACACTTGTGAGCTGGGCAAGCCTGCTCCAACAAGCCCCAATCCACACACCCTTGTCCTCTGAATGGATCTGTGGTCCTGACCAACTCCTCCTGACCACACCCCTTACTAGCATCCCAAACTGCTTCTACACAAAGATTATGAGAAATTAACCACTTGACCAAACTCCCCATCCACCCCCCATGGCACAGTCCCTGGGCAACAGTCTGGCCAAGGTTCTGGTAAGAATTCCCCTCTAGGAGGGCTGCTGGCAGGAAGCAGTAATCCTTCCCTGTCTACATTCAGAAAGATCTGCCTTTCTTTTTTCTGGAAAATCCTTGCTGATGCTTTTCATAACCCCAAACAAATGAACACTTATAGGATCGCTAACTGGCCTATTATATTCTTACAGACTCTTTTCATCTGTACAGATCTGTCTTCAACTAACGGCCTTCTCCAATGCTGCTCTGGGGTGTTCTGCTCATTTTGTCTCCTCGGCTCACCACTCTGCTAAATAGGATGAAACTGGAGTTCAAGAGAAGCCTTGTTGGCTTTTCCATCCTTTCTATTAGCACATTTGTTTGGATTAATCTTTTTGGTTTTGAGCTTTGCCATCGCAAGTCAAATCTACATAGAAGTTTCCTGTTTTCATTAACAGGTCCAAAGCATTACAGGTCAACAGCAAGTATTCCCCTTAGTGACGTATCTGCCTCTGCGCGATGTTGACAGGAACATTAGTGTGTGATCAGAAGGCACTTTCTCCTCCTGATATTCAACCTGATGGTCTGGAAATGCTGGCTTAAACAGGTGAGCTCAGAATTACTGCTATTTTCCCATGTAATATGTGCTGTTTTCAATTTCAGGTACTTGGTGCCAGATCAGATAACTGACCCTGAGACTCTGCTGAAGGGCTTCCTTCTTGGTGTCTTCCCCTAGCCTGCACCTCCAGCAACAACCTCCACAAACCAAGGGTCCCAAACAGCCAGGGAAAGAGACCACCGTGCTACTGCTGCCTTGTTGGGGGAGAACAGGGGCCCTGTCAGAAAGTACCGTGGCTCAAAAGTGTGTCACCAAATGAGATCCAAGGGAGAGGACATGTCCTCAATCCTGTTGAATGGCTCAGTGGAAGAATTGGTGCATTCCCCCTAGTGCTGGCTGGCTCCACCCCCACACCCTCTTCTCCACTCTCCCCCTGGTAAAAAGGAGTACTAACACCAGAATGACCACTGCGACATGTTATATACGTGATCCTCAGAGATCGCAAAAACACAATAAGGAAAAGAGCCCAGAAGGTGAAACGTCCAGATGACACAACTGTCACAGGTATCACGACAACGACACCAGATTTACACTGACTGATGTCCACAGGGAGGATCTTCTATCAGAACAGTTTGCTGTAGGGCTCTCCAAAATCTAAGCAGAAATCCCACTTAACTCTCGGATTTCCTGGAGATGGAAATCTAAAGCCCCTACATCTGCTTGAATCTGGCACAGGGACTCACACAAAATAGGAGACTGCACTGACCCCCAAAACAAGCACTGTGGCTTCAGGCCAACCTTCGGGATGATGGAATAGCAAATACACAGGCATTTTCATCCCCAGGACTCGCATATTGTTAGCCCAATTCCCATCATTTTTAGGAAAAGGACATGAGAACATTATTGCCATAGCTACATCAGCTTCTCCATACTCCCCAGCTTTAGGTCTGAGTCCTCTTCAGCAGCAGACACAGCAGGCTGAGGAGCACCAAAGTGACAAAGGAAGTGCTGACTATGCGGAAATGGACAGCCATAAAGTCCACCTGACACATTAATAGGCCCTTATTATATACCATTGGTAGCACTATCTGTCTTAGAGGAACAAGCCACCTTAAAAAAAGAAATCAGTGCTATTCACACAGGTCAATAAAAGTGAGAGAGAAGGATGCTCACCCCAGGTATCAGCGGACAGAGCCGAGTGGGAGAGCCATGCTGAGAGCATCAGGTCACAGTCAGAACCAGACACCCCCCCACCCCCCATGAAGGAGAGGAGAGGGGTGGGGCACCCACCTGTTGAACGTCCTGTTGGAAGACACAGAGCTGCAGCCTCTGGTGGAGCCGCACCTTGCGGTGCTGCCAGATGTTCTCGAGCTGCCGCTGGTGGTGCAGTACCTCGTGGATGACATCCAAGACATGGTGCACTGCCTTGGAGTAGTTGGCGGAGGCTGTGAGGGAGTCGGAGCTGCCGGGGGTCAGGGGGCGCTGGAGCTTATCAAGGAGGGACTTCCCATCCTGGCTCACCTGCTCACAACACACAGAGAGAGATTATTCACTTTGTCCAGGCTGCGTGCAGACCCTGTGATCAGGTGCACTGTGCTACCACATGCAACCACATCAGGTCACATTGAATATATAAAATGTAAAACCATCCACTGATTATCCAATGACATCATAGAATCAAACATTATAAAACACTGGGTGAAAATAAACTTCCAACAGCGTAAAGCAGGAGACACTGCTGTCTATCTGCCCACGTAACACAAATCGGCAAGCTGGCTCGCTTTGCTAGGGTCAACTGTGAATGGAAGCTTACTGTACAAATTTTCTCTTGAGTTATTGTGAGCAAATACAGTAGTTCTTCAGGATTTGATGCTGGATCTTAGACCTCAGTCAGAACAAGTAACTAAGTAACTAGGTAAAAAGCAAACTTTTTCACGGACACAAAGGTCCACTTTATTTAAAAAAATTAAAACAAAACCAAAAACATCACTCTTGTATATTGGCTTTAAAGAAGTAATTCTGATTGGGAAGCCACCACGGTGTTATATTGCGTCAGCTAATTAACAAAGTAAAATTCAAAGAAAGCATTTAGACTATCCACAGAAGAAAGTGGGGGAGTGGAAAATAAGCAATATGCATTGTTCCCATATTCTTCAGGTTATGAATGACTATGCCACAGGTAGCAGAAAAGAAAGTCACTTGATGAGACAACATACAAGAACATGGATGCACAGTGCTGCACCAGGGAGCTCTGGACCTGCTCTAGGCTAACCCTCTCAGGAGGCTGCTGAGCAACAATGTAACACAATGGTTTTCCATGCCTGCACTGAGGCCTTTGTGGGAAACGACTATTCTTATGAAGGTTTAGGAGTCTAAAACTCATCTGACGCATCCTTATAACAAAACTTAAATGACAGTGACCAGGTAAGAAAGAACCCTGTTAACCAGAGATAGTGCCAGCTGAAAGAAAATGTGCTCAGACCAGCCCAGAAAGATCGTCTGCCCTTGACACTGATGTATGCCTCTCTGCAGTGACTTGCAGGGGAGACTGGGGTTTCCTATGATAGACTAGGATGCAGGCCTTCAGCTAAGAAGGGCACCCATCAGCATATAGTGAGAAACTGTCCTCTCCTGTCTTGTCCACTTGCAGAACCATTGGTCTTTCCAGCAACACCAAGAGCATGCATACAGAGCAAAAAGCACAACCAGAGAGCAACTCGCTCCTCAGATCACATCTCCCTGCCGATTCCATCTCAGTATGGATATCTCTGATGGAACGCACCTCCAGTGCCATCTTTGTTGGCTGTATTCACAACAGGTTTACATGTGTGGCCAGTCTGAATGTCTGTGTAGACGCACACCCTGGGGTGTTTATACACTGGAATATTCCTGGTCATCAAGGACCTTTCTATTGTGTCGAACATACTATAACATATACATTGCTTATGAACACTTAAACTACGTGTGGAAGATAAAATTACCTACATAATTTATTTCAAGATTGAGTCAGTAGCATGGTTCCTGCTATACCCTAGGGTGCTTCATGTCTTGGGACTCAACAGTTGTTTCAAATTACTCACTTCTCACTGAACTTGCCCTGGAAAGAACTCCTAAGCTCCAGCTTGTTAGTACAATGTAGCGCATGGTTTGAATGCAGCAGGAGTATCTGCAGCAAAAACCATGGGCAGAACCCTCTCTCCCTCTGAAAAGGTCAGCACTGAGTTCCACCCAGGGAAATTCCACACGCCTTTACAAGAAAAACTCTACTTCAGTTAGCGGGCACGGATTTGGTATTTACTTACAAAGTGTTAATTACTTAAGTGCAATAAACAATTTCACATCTCATAGATTTCGGTAACTTTGTCCATGCCTTTTGGAAACATAGTAACACATGAAAAAAATATATATACTACAAATTTTATAAAGACCACAGCTGTGCCCTACAGAAAGATTTTAAGTGGTGCACAACAATCAGAAGAAAATTAGTGATGGAAGGTAGTCCCATGTTCAGCAACAACACAGACAAATGAAACAGAAACAAGAATATTTTAAACATTAAAAGAAGTAGTGTTAAGCTGGTGGTATTTGGTGGTTGGTATAGTTTGTGTGTCCCTAATTACAGAAGCAAGTGATGCTTAAGCTGTTTCTAGGTGCCAGGCACCCAGGGCACCAGCCTGCCCCACAGGGCAAGGCAGAGGCCAGGACAAAGTCAGACTTCATTGTCAAAAAATAGGATTTTCCATAACTGTTTAAAGATCACGTCAGCTCAGTTTCCAGTCTGCTCTTTGCTTCCCTTGGAATATGGGGCTTGGGACTTGACAGGCAATCAAATCACATTTCATAAGCATTCTATTAATATCTGCATGAACTAATATGTTCTAATACATAAGTTGGGGAAATGCATGTACTGACAAAAGCAGACGATAACTAAAAGGTAATTTAAACTTACTACATCAAAAGTGTGTTTGTTCCTAATGTTTAGGAGGAAATTTGTACAAGCTCTCCACTGGTACACTTCCTGAGTAGTTCCTAATGACCAAGACAGCACATTCTGTTGTGTGGATCCCTGCGAGCTGCCTGAAAACTTGCCCCAGACCTCCTGAGGCTGGCCTAGCCTAGTTCCAGCACTTGGTTCTCTCCATTTCTCGGGAAGTCAGATTCCGAGCTGGGAGCCCTGCAGGGAGATGCTTCCCTTGCCCAAAGAAGGCTTACTGGGGCATCACTGCTCAAGGCTTTAAGACCAACAATGACCCAAAGAGAAGCAAACACTACTCTGAGAAGGGTCAGGGAGTCTGAAGGGAGGATGCTGATCTATAAGTGTTAGAATATGATGGTCCAAAGACATAAGAAAAGGGAGCAAAACACACAAAAGCACTCAACCTGGCCCCAAGCCCATAGCTTTATGAGGTGAGAGCACTGTCTGTGCAGACTCAGGGCAACGGGCATCTTCTTTAATTCTTTCAAAAGTCTGGCATGAGATCGGGGTGCCTGGGCATCACTTAACTGACTGTTCCAACTCACTGTGACAAAACCGGGTAACACGGGCACAGGCTGACTAAGGCAGTCAGCAGACGCTTGAGTGCTTGGGAAAAAAGACAAAAGGTTTCCCACAGTGAGTTAGAAGCTAAACACAGGTTTTGTCCCTTAAAGAAAAAAATGTGGGTGCTAGAGAGACCAGCGGTTAAGAATACTAACTGCTTTTCCAGAGGTCCTGAGTTCAATCCCCAGCTACCACATGGTGGTTCACAACCATCTGTAATGGGATCCAATGCTCTCTTCTGGTGTGTCTGAAGACAGCTACGGTGTGCTCACATAAATAAAATAAAATAAAAATAACTTACAAAAAAAGAAAAAGAAAGAGAAAAAATGTGTAGACCAAGTGAAGGAAGAGACAGTGAGGCAGAGAAAGAAGCACAGATGAGAGGCAGCCTGTGCATGGACCGGCTGTTCCTACAGGGCCCTGTAGCTACAGACACAGGGAGAATTTTATATGTATATGTGCAGGGGTGCATGTAGAGGGGTTGGTGGATGGGTGGGTAGATAAGGGTATGAGTAGATAGTGCAGAGGGTGTCTGTGTGTGTGTGTGTCTGTGTGTGTGTGTGCGTGTGTGTGTACACGCGAGCGCACGCACATGCGCGCATGCCTGCATGCACACATTATATAAATGGATGAGTGAGTGGTGTGCAGACAGACACATGCACCTTCATATACATGTCCATTATACTCTCAACTCTGCTTACAGAGCATAGAAGCATTGACACTTCATAAGCAAACAAGTGTTCTGGCCTTACTTTCTAAAGTGTATACAACAATGCAAGGATCCATTTTACTAGCTGGGACAGCTGACAGTGGGAGCAAGCAGGGAAGGTACAAGAGGACCCTGGAGTACCTTGCTATGCTAGAAAGTAACAGAATGTTCAAAAGACACTTGCTAAGAGTCACTGCCCAAATCTGGGCAAGGCAGGCATCAAAACAGAGTACCAGGTACAACCCATAAAGTGTAAGTTTTTGTAGGAGACAGGAGGAGGCTGCTTCTTCCTTCCTCAAGATGGAAAACCATCAACAAACAGAAAGAACAATGGAAAAGAGATGGCTAACTGACCAGGCAAACATGACAGAAGTCCTCTGTGGATGCTAGGACATGGGACACAGTGTGAGGAGGACAGAGAGGAGAAGTCCTCTGTGGATGCTGGCACGTGGGACACAGTGTGAGGACAGATTGGTATGCTCTGTCACTGTCACCCTGTGGTATCACAGGGTAACTCTGTGGGCTCTCTGCTGTGACATCATGACAGAAACTTTCCAGGGTGGTATATGCTGAGTAGTTGGCGATGGATGATTGCCTGGGCTTGGGATAGAGTCCGAATAAGGTTGAAAGTTCTGTACTCTTTAAGACCATCTAAGTAAGATACTAAATGCAGGAAAAGAGATAGCCCCAGACATATTAATGCAATATTAGACAGCATCTAGAGACCAGAAAAATCAAGTAGAAGGCTATGAATGAGTCCATGATACAGAGAGGGGGGCAGTGGACAGAGCAAAATTGTGGTACATGCTCCACAAAGGCAAGTCTGTGCCTGGGAATGTAGAAGCAAGGGGCCATTCTACCACTTCTCAATTGGAGGCTCTTCCTTCTCAGTTTCCCAGTTTGAGCCAGTTAACACTGAAACAAAATTATGTCATAGGTAAAGGTATAATGAGTCAAGATGCCCATGTTCATAGGATGTTGGGAAATAGAGATACAGCAAGGAGTACCAAGGGAAGTTGGCACAGGCGATTGAAAGTAATTCTGGTGCATCCTGTGGGTTTTCTCAGCTGGTCCCCTGGCAGAGCAGAGCCAGCTGTGTTGAGAACAAAGGTTGTGTGAAGCCTCCTTGGCCAGGTTAGGACAGGGTGTGCGGTTGCCTGGTGCAGGTTCAGCACTGTAATCAGAGAAAAATGCTGGAGAAAGAGTCCTGTCAGAGGAGGTAACTGATGGCTTCATCGTGAGTATCAGGGCCCTTAACTTTCTTCACTGCAGGTCAGAACTAGATGCTGCACAAAAATGGCACCCTAGGAAAGGAACTGATGACTTTTAGAAGTCATAATCCTCACGAGTCAATGTGACTTCAAAATGAAAGATTCATCCAGTTTTCAGTTGGACTATACAAAGGACTATCACTCATGTAAGCAGACCCTCATAAGCCAGACAACTAACTAGCTATGCATGCCCAATTAAGAAATACAGAACTGAGCCGGGCAGTGGTGGCACGTGCCTTTAATCCCAGCACTCGGGAGGCAGACGTAGGCCGATTTCTGAGTTTGAGGCCAGCCTGATCTACAGAGTGAGTTCCAGGACAGCCAGGGCTACACAGAGAAGCCTTGTCTTGAAAAACCAGA
>JADRCD010220522.1:0-16569 GCA_019843815.1 Montemys delectorum | reverse complement strand
AGAAAAAAAGAAAAGAAAAGAAAAGAAAAGAAAAGAAAAGAAAAGAAAAGAAAAGAAAAGAAAAGAAATACAGAACTGACTTTTTTTAATCCCATAAAAACAGAAGATAGTGTTCAAAAAAGGGAGGCTCTTGTTGGGCAAAAGGTTGACTCTAACAGAAAGGAGACTGGACAACCCCTGAATCAAGGACAGCAGTGCTCTGCCCATGGACAGCAGGCGTCAGGAGACCTGGGCCCAAGGACATGACAGTGCCAGATGTCAGTGAGTCATGACCAGACCGAAACACGACTCTGGCAGGAGAAAATGGTTCAGACCAAGGACTGACTTAAACCCAGCGAGCATTTATCTCCATGCCCATCCTCTCTGGGGAGCTTTGAGACCTTTCTCACTGAGGCATCTCAACAGTTATATGTCTAACAGCAAGCCCTGCACACTTAGAAAAACAGGGAACGTTTTATAATCCAGAGCAAGCGTGAGGGCAAAGCTTGGCTATCAAGCTTGGCTATCTTCTTCTCTAACAAGTTTCATTGATGAAGAGAAGGTTGAACTTGACTAAACTGTAATGCAATGCAATGCAGATTCCGGAAAACGTGGACAAGGAGGCTGGGATTTTGATTTTTTGACAATAAGAATACAGGCAGCCTCATTTCTGAAAGTCTCGAGCCATGCACAGACTGCTTTCTGGCCACTATCAGACCGAGATTGGGGGGATTAGAAGGGGGGGCCGGACGCTTTATTCTTCCTCTTATATGCTTACAGGAAAGATCGAGCATCCCCACTCTCACCCCCTGTCTAACAGGAATACAAATGCTGGGTGACTAAACGACAGCTTAACAGCTTAACAGGACACAAAGCTTCTCCTGAGCTGCCCAAAGCATCAAGTGTTGCAGCTTTAGGGCTTTGATTTAAAACCATCGATGCCTTGTGCTCTCGGAGAAACACACTCTTACCTCAGAGTAGGCGAGGGTGATGTGCTCATAGATCCCTTGGTGATGATGAATGGCATCTTCCAGGTCCTGCAGTTCCGAGGGAAGATCTACTTCACCACAGGCCTTACACCACGAGTCCACATTGCTCATGTACTTGGAGGTTAAAAAAGAAAGAAGGAAAAGATTATTTCTATGGATCATAAGCATTTCTGATGAAAGGGGGACACTTTACATCAGGGTGTTGATGGGTAGTGTAGCTGAGGGAGAGTGTAAGCAAATAGCAACATGGCTGGATATCACTGCGAACAGCTGCTCTGATTCCCCACTGGGATGTGGTTCATGGACTCCATCCCCGGAGGTGGGGGGTAGGAGGGTGGGTGCTGCTGGAGATGGCAGCTGCCATTAATGTAACCCTTGGTGCATGCCGCGCAGGGCCCCATAGCAACACTAGCCTGCCTGTCGTTCCATCCTGAAACCTGCCTGTCAGTTTCCTCTCCCGGCCCACACTGAAATTCTGTCTTCTACCTGCCTTGTACCCAGCAGTGGTGAGAGCATCAAGCCCACTCTTCCCCATGCCCAGTAGGACTGAGCAGCAGGGTGGGCATCATGGGGGACAGTCTGCAGCATCACTTTTCCTCTAATGTGCTTAAAGGAAAGACCGAGAATCTGAAACCACTCAGCTGAGGTTTGGAAGGGCAGGCAGCTTACTCCGGACTTTCAAGAGAAACAAACTATGGGAGCAGGAGGAACATGGAGAGGCAGCCTAGGATGCTCAGCTATGGGCTGCAGACTGCTAACTGTGGTTCTCATCTCAGTTCACTTTCCCTTGCTGGCATCCACATCTTCAGTGCTCATCAATAGTGATAAATCACTGCTGAATTTCCTAGGGAGATGTTGTCAGAACCCTTCACAGTTGAGTGTCAAAAGTAAGCACAGAATGCCCAATTAAGGGAGGCTAATTCAATTAAGCCAATTAGATGGCACAAGGTGAGGGCTTTCCTGTCTTTCAGGCTGGTTCCTCACAGGTCTGTGCTCAGCGGGAAGGCAGGAGAGGACAGGCAGGGTGACTACTCGGTTGTTCATGAAAACCCTGTAGTATTACTGTTGCGATTACTCACAAAAGAAGCCCCGTGCAAACCTCAGGGTCTGAAATCAGGTCACATGGCAGTGTCACCAGACAGCCTGCAGTTTCTGCTGGCTTCGAGTATCCCTTAGCCCCCACAAGAACCAGGAGTTATTTCATCACCACCTTTACACTGTCTTCCTAATGCTCTCAAGACAACAGGAGTCCTAATAAGATCACCCTAACCTCTCCTCCCACCGCACACACACTCAGACACACATAACTGCTCCTGCATACTGTGTTTCCTGGGCAGCATGTCCTGTAACATCAATCAGGTGGATGCTGACGAACAGTCTTCCCTGTTGCTTCCTTCCCTCTCCTTCCATTCCTGCACTCAGTACCAACTAGTAAGTCATTGTAAACCCTCTTCACATGAGTGGGCTGGAGTCAGCCACCCTTATAAATAAGTCATCAGGCCCCGGTCAGCAATTAATTAGCTCCTAGACAACAGCCACTGCCAAGCACCCCAAACACAAGCTTACAGTGTATTCCTAAGAAGATCAAAGATGCTTCTTATGGCACATGCATTAGACAGACACAATTTAATGGGAGACAGTATCAGACCCAGCACAGATTCCTGAAATAACAAAATACTTAGGTTGTTTTTCAAAAAAAAACTTCCAAGATCAATTCAAAGATGCTTTGAAATGGGCTTTCAAGAACAGACGTGCAGAGCAGGCCAGCTCAACTTGACCTTCTCATGGCACTAGGTCAGAATCCTCCTGGCAAGATGTAACTCCTTCAGGGAAGAGACATGACACCTACTGGCGAAGAGGCGCTATAGCATCTACCACCCTACACCTAGCAAAGAGATCTAAAAGCTCCCATCCAATCAACAGCAGCATCTCCCGGACTCCCAGGAGTCTGTTGGCTGACTACGTGGTTAAAAACAAAAAACAAACAAACAAAAAACTTCTTTCTTTATGCAGAAAAGGATGTCGTGTTTCAGTTTCTGTGGACCTCACATACAGGCTATATAATGAGTAGCAGAGTGCCTCGAGATGCACAGGATAAGGCCCGGATCTCCAGCAAAGGTAAGACAGAAAGTAGGACCAGGCAATGAGAGAGTGAGCTAAGCAGCCACCCTAGCACAGGGAAAGGAAAAGAGTTTCTAACACTGAATAAAACTCGTTTTTAAGATTTTTTTTCTAAAATTTATTTTTTTATGTGCACTGGTGTTTTATATGTGCATATATATATATATCCATTTCCTAAAACTGGAGTTACAGACAGTTAGAAGCTGCCATGTGGGTGCTGGGAATCAAACTCTAGTTCCCTGGAAAAGCAGCCAATGATGCTCTTAGCTGCTGAGCCATGTCTCCAGCACAAGATGTCCTTCTGCTTGCTCTCTCTCTCTCTGGTGTTGCTGAACAGAAGATGAAAAGGGATTTAAGTTCAGTACTTCACAAATCTGAGTCCGACTGGTAAGGGAGGAGAAACTGACATAGGCTCTGATTGAGTGAACGTAGCACACTGATCTGCTCTGAGCTTGCACTTCAGGAGCCCTGGGCCTCCAGGCAGTTTATTTCTAACCACTCCTCCCTCAATGTCCCTTCTCCACCTCTTCCCCAGGCCGCGCGGTTGAGAGTGGGATGAACATACTTGAGCATCTCATTTTGTTTTCATTCCTCGATAATAACTGAAGTCTATCACACTTTTCTCCTCTGCCCAGGAAAATCACAGGGCATGTGAGAGCTTCCACACATGTGCCATGAATCTAGCTCTGAAGCTCTGATATAGAAACCTGGAGAAGGAAGATCAACAAGCTCGATAGGAGCCAAAATATGCTGTTGGTCCCTGAGTGTAGCCAGCCTGCTTCTTAATATACTGCTGTTTCTATAAATAGCTATTACCCTAAATCCTTCCCATTCCATGAGAATATTGTTATCACCACAATCAAGAATTAAGGCTAGGCTCTAAAGAAAAGCATTCACAAAGAAGATTTATAAAATAAAGTTACAATGGGGATATCCCATATTCTGTGTCTGCTTCCAAAGGAAATATTGAAGCAGTACTCTACTCTTTTTAATTATTTAACGAGAATCATGTCTAAAGTCGCCCAAATGTATAGTCCACAAGAGGAGATCATGTATAAATCACTGTCCTTTGTATTTATACATTCCATATATGTGTATGTATGTGTGTGTATGGTATATGTGTGTATGTGTGTGATGTGTGTGTGTGTGTGTGTGTGTGTGTGAATATGTGGTGTATATGCCCCCACATATGCATACACATATGGGTTCTGGTGTGAGACTGCAAGTGGCACAGTATGGGTGTTGGTCCTTGCTCTCCAAGGCTCCTGTTGTTCATACTTACACTCACCAGGCTGGTGAGTCTGCAGGCTGCTGAAAATCTCCACCTCCAGCTGTCTTCTTGCTGTAGGAGTTTGGGGATTACACCTATACACTCAGCTTTGTATGAGCACTGAGATCTGGATTACAGATCTACACTGATGCACTCAGCTCTATATGAATACTGAGGACCTGAACTCAGATCCTCTTTCTTACATGGCAAGTACTTCACCAACTGAGCCACCCCCAGCCTCATGAGAACATACATCATTTAACCATACATGTCTATCTATTGTGTATTAATGAAAAGTGTAGTCTTATGTGAATACTAAGGGCAGAGCCATTTATTATTCTGATGAGAACTAACTCAGGCACAGACCCTGATTCAAGGCAAGCTGAGGAGCTTGGGCAAATCCTGCTCTACGAAGCCTCTGGACAGCTGTGTCTCTGGCCCCATTGATTCCGTGAGGCTGACTGACAGAATGAAGCAAAAACCTTTCTTTTGTCGGAGCTGTGTAAATATCCAAGAAACACACAACCACGGGTAATTAATTTATTTTTTGACTGTAAAAGCACAGAAAGCTGTTACTATCATAGATAAAGCAAGGCGACAGTGTTCCAGTTCACTCTGCATAAGCTGGCTCAACACTAACGAACAATGCAGCAGCAATGGAAACACACCCTGTGGTCTAACCACACAGTCGATGGTCATGCAGGCAGGTGAACTATGGACACAGAGATTTAATTTTCTTTTAATTTGTGTTTGTTTTTATTAGAATTTTATTACTTAATTTTATTTAACCTTAGTGATCTCAATGGCCATACGTGGTGACAGACTGGCATATGGGACAATGAGTTGTAGACTATCCTTAACACTGAAACTTGGAGATTTTGTAAAATAGTAAGAAAAAAGTCATTTTAATTTGCTGTTTAAAAATTTAATTCCAAAAATACTTGCTATAGAGTCTTGCTGGCACAAAGGGATTGCCCAGTAGATATGCCACATGACCAAGCTAAATAAAGGCAGGTCCCTAGACTATACTATAAAGTCACTAACACTGGAGGCTCACCTCCCTGTCCACAAACTAACACTCCGGCTCTACCATCAGTGGAGATTGCATGGGAGAGATGATAGGACATCTCTAGGAAACATGACATCTGGGAAACATCATTCTCCTTGACTTACGATGTCATTGGGAAACACCAACACAAGCTCATGGAGTCAGAAATGGTATGCTAAGCGACTCACTGAGGCGTGTAACCCTTCCAGAGAAGCCTGCTTCCATCAGCAAGGCAGTTAATGGGCTACGAATTTGAGCACCATGTTCCCTAGTCAGATTCCTCATGAAAACTGTGGATGAGGTTCAAAGAGTTGACTGAGATGGAACCCTAACTCATGGTGTCCACTTTCATGATCCTCTCCAGATGTACTTATTAGGAAACAGCTTACACATAAAGAGAAGCTCATCTCTTCCTGTTCACCTTATTTGGTGCCACTGTTCCTGTGTTATGAGAACTCCCTGGGTGAGCTCTATTTGGCTATGGGAAGAGTGTAAGGAAGCACTTGCAGTTCCCCCACTGCTCCTCCTGCAGGTGTTGGGTGGGTGTCTGGGCACAGGACTCGTGCCTCACCCAGGTCCAGTGCACACATGGTGTCCATTTTCACCAGCCCTCTCCTAAGCTCAGCTGTGCTTCCTTCTCTAACTATCTTATATGTAGAGACCTGGAGCACTATGGAGCTCTTACAGAACCCCACGAATTTCTGTTCAGTAGTACTGTTCTATTTTATTTTCCTTCAAATTTCTAAATTACAGTCATTCATTTTACCCAAACACCTTGGGCTCTTTCAACTTTGCTGTGTGCTTGAAATTTCTAGTGAGAGCATGGGTGAAGAGATGCCCCCATGACGTGCATGTTTCTAGATTATCCTTAAGCCAGTCAAAGGAGCAACTGACCTCCTGGGTGTCTTCACAGTTCTGAATCTCTCCAGACAGACTACAGGCTGTTAGCAATTACTGCAAGCCAGTGTTCTGCCTCTCATGTTCCTATTCTCTCTGTGTGCCCCCACCCCCCAACAGCAAATTCATCATCTCATGACCTAGTAGCTAACAGCCACAGAGTGAGGCTATTAAAGAGAACACAGGTAAAGGACACACAGTTGCCTTTCTCTAGCGATGATGTTGGATGCTCAAGTGTATCTACTGTGTACCATAAGGGGCGGAGGTAGCCACAGGGTCGTGGAGAGCATGCTAGTTCATGCTGAAGAAGAGTCCTGCTACTTTAAACAACGTTCCATGTGTGTGTTTTGTTTACCTTTGGTTGAGAGATCTACCAGTGAGGCCTGAAGGCCTCGTGCACAGCTTTTATAGGACGCCATTAAGATGTTTTTCCTGTTTGTATGGCACTAGCTTCTTTCCTTGCTTCACACTTTAAAGGTTTCTAGGCTGAGATCACTGCTAATTACTGTCTTGTGTAACACAAGACTGCCTTGCTGAAACCCCGGGCAGGCAGGGGCATCTGCTTGGTTTTATAGACAACTTCTCTCATCAACAGAGACTGGTTTGAGATGAAAGAGATATTTTTCCTTCTGAGAACCATCATGCCATGATGCAAAGTCTTAGAAAAGTACTCTTCCTTCAAAAAAAGAGAGAGCTATCCTAGCCACTAAGCTACCATCCACCTCTGCTGCCTTCCCAGTCTTTTCAGACAGGTGTGCCCGAGCAGAAGTGTGAGGCGTGTGTGATCTACACACCCTGTCTTAAATGAGATTCTTTCACCTCTAGCCCACCAGGCCAATGTGGGGTGAAGATCTACATCACTTAGTAACAATGTCAAGCTGCCTGCCCCAAAGCCATTCCGACATAGCCCTGGCTGGTATTATAGCCTTCCTCTAGATGCAGAAGACCAAAGGCTGGATCCACTCTTTCCCAGTGAGCACTCCCATCCCTACCTAAAAAAGAGAATGGTAAGAGTGCAGGTGTGGAGGGGCCTCCTGGAAATACCCTTTCTCCAACAAAGAAAGGCAAAAACTCCTACCTACCGCTGCCCCTGCCCCTGCCCCTGCCCCTGCCCCTGCCCCTGCTGAGGAGACACTGTTGTTGAGGCTGGGCTCGAAGCCAGGCATATATCTTAGGACCATGACACACAGCTGGCTACCAAGGGCCGTGGACACATCCATAAGACCCTGATGTGGAAGCGGTGAGAGGAATTCTAAGCTTTCAGTATCTCAATGCAGATAATAAAGACAACAGAAGGAGTGAGGGAGGAGGAGGGAAAGGAGGTGGAGGAAAGGAATAGAGAGAAGATGGAAAGAGCAGCAGCTACTGCTTACTGTAGCAGGCCAAACACCGTTAGTGAGAACACCTGAAGTGTGACACTCCTAAGCCATACAAAAATGACGACGTTTTTCAGAGCACTCTGGATCCTCCAAGTAAGAATGTTTAACCCACTCAGTCTTTATCAGACCCTTGAACACCAACCAATTTCCTGTGTATTTTATTTAAGAGATACACAACCTGTATTGATCATACATCAGACACTGCAGGGTACAGTCAAGTAATTGTTTTCATGCTCAAAAACAAAAATACTACACCAAGTATTTTTTTCTCTATTTCACCAAAACAAACAAATCAAAACCCAAGCCAAAACAAAACAAGACAAAAAACCAAAAAGCCCCAAAAAACAGAAGAGTTGGGCACTATTCCCGCACTGGATATAGAGGTGGGGTCTTGCCAGTTTGAAGCTGGCTACGTGATTCAGCATGCTCCAGACCTGTCTGAACTACACAAAGAACCTTGTCTCCTATGCACAATGAGTAAGCAAGCAAATAGAACAAGCACAAATATAAAGAGCTGAAAAGTGCAACCGTCTAAGCTTGCAGAGCAATGAGTGAGAGAGGTAGATCTTTCTGTGAGGCTGAGGGCCTGCAGATAAGTCCTGCACGAAGCCACAAAGAATCACTTACACAAGATGGCAGAGACACGGGAGCTAGCTCTCGCCTTGTGGGCTGGGGGTTCTGGGCACTAACCTTCTCAGCCTTCTGGTGAAAGATGGAGGACATGTCCAACAAGGTGCTGCGCTCGTCCAAGGCTGCTGCGAATGCCTTCCACTCCTGTTCCAGCTGATTTGCAATCTGCTTAATCTGCTGAGAGGCGTAGTGGCCCGACTCCACCAGGCGATTGGCCACTGACATTATGCGGTTTATATTTACATACACGTTCTGCGGGGGAGGCAAAGGAAGAGGTTCACTGAGGGATGTGGACAGGAGACTCCCCCACCTAAGAAAAGCAGAACCCTTGGTGGCCAGCCTGCTGACAGTACCCCAGGCTATGAGCAGAACCACTTGGCACCTATGTCAAGCATCTCATTCTCTGGATTCTCATCAACTCTGAGCTGGGTTCCAAATTCTATTTTTAAAACTGTAAAATTATCAATCAACTCACTGAAAAGCATAATTGTTAACCACAAAGCAATCAGATACACAAGTGGGTACACAGAAATACACTGTTACTCACTTCCTGGCTTCCAACCCTGACGAGGATCCAGATGGCAGGCCCATTAACAATTACAAAGAACTGAAGGAACCCAACTAGAACTCAGGAATTCAAACATATGTACTTAGTAACCAAAGGTTATTTGTGTAAAGACAAGTTCTCCTTTCTATACAAACTCCAGCCAAGAGAAAACCTTCAGATGGATCCACTTTCTCCCAGGAGTGGGAATTAAGGTACAGAAAGGATGGTGCTACATTCAGATCAAGGAAAGCTACTCAGCCCTGCCCAGATCCCTACCAGGATCTACCAGTCAACTGGACAACTAAGCATACAGGCTTTAAGATCAAAAGGAAACCTGCATTTTCCTCTGTGCACAGGGCAGTTGTGTGCACAGCATGATCTTAAAATTGTGTACTGCATGATCTTATAGTTGTGTGCACATCAAGATCTTACAGCTGTGCATATGTCTGCTTCTGCTCCTCTTGCAGTCTGTTCTAATATTCAACAAACTTGTTGAATGTTATTTGTGGGATCACATGGAGTGGTGGCACACAATCAACAAATCTCGAATTACTCATGTATTTTTACTTTTGACTTTGTCCTGTTCCTGTCTGTGCATCCCCCGAGTGGAAGATAAACCTTCGACTCCTGCTACTCACTACTAACTTAGCCAGCCTGCCCAATTCCTTCTTCTCGGGCTCCTTCCTCTTCCCACCCCTCTGAGCCACACTGCGACCAGCCTGCAGTGGCTCCCTCCCTACGACAGCTCACTGTGTCCTACCGGTCCTACCCGTAAGCATCAGAACTCTCTCCTTGGCTTTCCTTGCACCCTCCTTTGCTCATCCTTTCTGTTATCATCTAACCAGAACCTGGTGGAGTTGCCTCCATACCCGGGTGAGGGGACAAACAAACGCCACCCACATTCCTTTGCTATAGACTCACAGACCTTGCACATCCTAAGCAGCAGAGGCAGAGGGTACGCCATGGAGGTGTGACACTTGTGAGCATATGCTCCTGGCTTGTGTGGGTCTATTAATTAAAATATAACAGCAATGTGCTATGGGTTTGGGGTACCTCCCAAGGACTCACGTGCTGAGTGTTTGCTAAGCTTCGTCCTTAGCTGATAGATAGCACTAGTAGAGATGAGTCTAGCCATAGGAAGCAGGTATGCCTCTACTGGGACCCTTGCTCCCTTCCCTTTGTTTGCTTCCTGGACCCCATGAGGCAGCTCTGATCCACACACACTTCCAGCATTGGACACATGATTAGTGTCAGAAATAAGAGCCAAGCAAGCCTGGGCTGAAAGCTCTGAAACTGAACCCTGTATCTTCCCTGCACTGGGTATGGATCTCAGGCACCCTGTCACCATGGGGAAACTGAGGCCTGTATCTTCTCTGCTCAGGCTGCAGATCTCCATATTGAGTAAATGAGAAGTAACACCTTCCGTTTTCCTCTATGTTCCTCCCCTGTCCCTTATTTTAACTTGAAGTGGCTGGGTTTGCTAGTGTTTTCTCTGACTCCTCAAGAGAGTCTGTCAGAGAGTATATGCAGAGGTTCTCACTTAGAATGGTTACAATAAGGGAAGAGCAGTCCATTGAAATGGCCCTTCTGGGGCTGGAGAGATGGCTCAGTGGTTACGAGCAGTGACTGCTCTTTCAGAGGACCTACGTTCAGTTCCCAGCACCCACATGGTAGCTCACAATTGTCTATAGCTCCAAGATCAGACATCCTCACCCATACATGCATGCAGACAAAACACCGATGTACATAAAATAAAATAAAATAAAATAAAATAAAATAAAAAAAGAAAGAAGGAAATGGTCCTCCTGGGGGAACCACAGATGCTCATGCATAGACTCGATTCCATAGTCCGTTGTTACTTTCATTTCCTGAGCAGACTATGTGAGTCTTTGTGTCTCCCATTTCCCGTGGTCAGCCACTTTCAGCACAACCAGAGGTATGGTAAGCCATAGAGCCCTTCAGAGCCTGCACACGGCTCTGCCACGAGTCATCCCACTCCAAGGATCTGTGCTTTGGCTCTTATCCTCAAGTGTGCATGTTATGCTACAATGAGCATCATTCTTTGTATTCCCTTGTATGGTTCCTTTAAAGACTACCTACCTCCTTACAGACTTGTATTTAGTCTCTTACACTTTAAGGTTCCTGAAAACACTCCAGGCAGTAGGAGAAAGGACCAAAACCTAGTGGGCCTCATTTGCCACACACGCATGATGGCTGAAGATTCATGCAAGTATCAGAACAGGAGCCAGGAAGGCCCGGAAAGCTCCTGAGCTGCTGTCCACAGCACATCCTAACTGAAGCATAACTAAGAAAGGTAACACAGATGTAATGCAGAAAATAAGAAAATGAGAGCTAAGAAGGAGGGAGGGGAGGAGGAAGGAAGGAGAGGAGGGAGGAGAAGAGACATCTCTCATATTTTTAGGAGTTCCCCACCTGCTTTAATTAGATAACATCACAGGTGTTAGTTATGATTTCTTGAGCACTAACTACATCTTGAAAAGTATACTAAAGTGTTTTATACATACAGAGTAAATAACAGAATACATCAAAGATAGACAGTGTGCCCACTTCATAGATTAGGCAACTGAGGGTCAAAGAGGTCAAACAAACAGATCCTCCAAAGTCAGACAGAAAATGAAAGAGTGGCAGTTATCATCTTTACATCTACTGTCACCCTGACGACCCCACACAGCCTGTGTGAGGTGTGGGTGCTCCAGCCACTAAGTGCCTCCTGTTTGCTAAAACCCTTTTGTGGGCCAGGATCTGTAGGATCGGACAGCGGCTTACCATACAGTTCATAGCAAAATGATTGTGCTGTGTCTGAAGCTCCATGGCATGAGGGTGGCTGCTCCCGATCTCCGTGTAGCTGTTCAGAAACAGGCCTTTGTTGTGTGTGATCCAGTCAAACATCTGCCAGGAGAAAAAGACAGGCTGGAATCACTGCAGAGAGAGATGGGGCTGAGGGCATGAGACGGGGCCGGGGAAGGGAGTCACTTGTCTGAAAACTTCTGTCCTCTGTGCCCAGGACCCTTCCTCTAGAAATGAGCCCACGTGTCACACTGCTCCGGCTGGCCCCAGGGCTCTCGGGTCTCTGCATTAGGCTCCAGGCAGGTTACCAAGAGCTGAAACAGTACTGTCTTTAACACAAGACAGACAGACACAGAAAGCTGAGCAAATGCAAACAGTAGAATTAACAAAAACATTTTAAGGGACTTGAGAGGTTTCCGCCTAGGTCTCCTGTAACCCAGTGATACTGTCACCTGACTAGAAGTCCTTTTAATTCACTGTATCAAAATTTTCTAATATAGTTTTTCACTCTACAGTAAGTTTACTAGCCCTTGAAAAGAACAAAACAAACAAACAAACAAACAAACAAACATCAGTGACCACACAAGTTAAGAGGGGAGACTTCATCTATGCTCATGGCTTGTTTACAAGTGTCCTTTTCTTTGACATTGCAAAGAATACGTTAGCTGGTGATGAATGAACATTCCCTTTGGCCAGCTGGTGTCTAGCACACAAGAACGGCACGTGAGAACACGGAGCAGTATTGCTTAGATCACACAGAAATGTGTTACCAATGGCATCCCTCTCTCCAGCCATAGGTCTGAATGGAGTATGACTGATGGCTTTGTTTGAGGAGAGAGAAGGTACCGGAAAAATCTATATATAAAATTGTTGCTTTTAAGAATACAATCATGAAATCTGTACTTTTAACAAAAAAAAAAAAAAAAAAAAATCACCCTTGCCTTCCCCTCACACTTTCTAAAGCAGCAGAGCATTGTACCGTAAGTAAAACTGGAAGCCAGAGATAAGCACAGTCTCTGAATGGCCTTTGCTGCGGCCTGAACGTTGTCATACTGCTGTTTTTCTCCTTCTATTTTCTCACCTGACCACATCGGTCTTGGCTGCGAGACCGCCTGACCCAGCTGCATCCCCATGTCCTGTCAGGTTGGCACGCCCCTCCCCCTTTGCCCCTCCCCCTTTACCTTCTCAGCATCCTGTTCGAACAGCCGCAGCTGGAAGCATTGGTCCAGCTTCAGTTTCCTGACGTGCCACATCTGGTGCAGGTGCTGCCGAGTGGAGTGCAGCCTGTCCAGCATGGTGGACACTTTGGGCAAGAGGTTCTGCAGGTCCGCATTGCCCGAGCCTGAGTTCTTTTTGGGAAAACTGTCGCTGCTCTGAATCCGCTGAAGCAGCTTCTGCCCCTCTAAGTCCAAGTCCTCTATGGGAGCCTTGATCACTTTCTTCTTCAACTGAGAGTGCTCGTCGATCATGTTCCGAGCCCCCTCTAGGTCCTGAGGCAACTCCTTTTTTGCAAGAACATCCTGAAGTTCCTCTAGCCGGGACAGCATATGGGCTGCATTGCTAATGTACTCCTCGAAAGCTACTCGGATTTCTATCCATTCCTCATGGTTGTATTCCAGGCAGCCATCAAACTCGGGAGTTAGCTGGGAAGGGTCAACTACTTTGGTAAGGCCTTCTAAAGAGACCATATTTGTCTTTAGGAGGAAAAAAAATATGTATGAGAAGATGAACCAATTTTAGGTGGTCATATCATCCTATAACTTAACAGTGGTCATACAGAGGTTTCCAAAGTTAAAAGTAGCCTGCTTATAGAAGACCCAGTCTACGTCTGGTTCTGCCTCACCAGAATACGGAGGGGAGTCTCATTATCAGTGTGATAAAAACTCCATTGAAGTAGCACGTTAGTGAGAATGCCCAGCAGCATGAAACTGTAATTTTCAGAAGCCCCAAATAAACTAGATTTTACTCAAAGAATGGGAAGAACCTAAATGGTAGTCTTATTACTACCTCAGGCTTCAGAGAGAGCTGTTCAAAGTGATTTCACAAGGTAAGGACACTGGGAATAGAAGCGTCCCTGTGATAACCTGCCACAGTCCTACACAGTTAAAGACACTGGGAATAGTGGCTTCCCTGTGATAACCACCCACAATCCTGTACAGCTTAACCACTGTACATAGCCTGTCTCCCATCCCAATTTGACATTAATGAAGCTTTAGTTTATCGCAGTCTAAGCCAGAACTCCCAACCTCACCTGATGTAAGGGGGTTGGGGGGAAAGCACATTGATACTGGCTAGATGCCTCAGGGAAAACATGAGGTTGGGGTGATAAAATGCAAACACAGAGGTCACTGAGCTGGTCAAGAGCTGAAAGAAAATAGCCTGGCTACTCCACCTCTGCCACCTCCGGTCAGACAGGTCAGACACAAACCTAGAACGTCATGACATCTCTGTGCTGGCTGGCATAAGAAAGAGCACAAAGCAACAGGCTGGAAAGAGTAGCTCAGGCCTGAACTGCCTTAGCCTACAGGGCCAAAACGGGCTTTTTCTTATCAATCTGCTGGGCCATCAGCAACCTCCATGGATACAGCCACACACAAAGACTGGCAACCATGCAGAGACAGCCAGGTCAGGAGGAAAACAGGCAGGCACCTTCAGGAGCCCGGAGTTAAGAGACTAACAAATAACACTAGCAAATACTTGTATGAGTGCAAACTACTATTTTTTTTTTTTTTACTTAGAACATGTATAATTAAAATACATAACACTTTAAATTTTCCATTAAGTGAATACCTAAGAGCCAGTAAATTGTCTTTCAAAATTACGACTTATTGTGTAGAAGATAAGAGTGTGCTTTATATTTCACTTAAACCACATCAAAGTAGTTTCAAACTTAAATTAAAATCACATTTTAATTCCAGAGAGAAAAATCAGCACCATGGAAAGGTATTTTAGAATCCAAGTAGTACACACAAGGAGACATACTGACAAGTACAACTGATGCTGTTTCACTGTGGAATATTATTTACCTTAAAACGTGATTCGTTTCCACTGAAACCTAATATTGAGGCAGAAATGACAGAGACAGCAAGCTCTCCTTCCACCAGGAACGGTTAGAATTTATTACAAGAAACTATTCCAGTCTTATTACAGAACAGGACCTGAGCCAAGCGTCAAGCTGTCTGGAATACTTTTTCCTCTAATCATCCCATTAAACTGACCACATCAAAAGCCTTGTCAGAACTGTGGTAGCTTAAGGAGAGGCGGCTCTCAGTGGGGAAGAAAATAAATTAGCAGGCTTTGGTTTACTTTTTATAACCATCCGATAGCCGTCATCCAGGCCAAGCTGAATGCAGAACTCTACGATTCTAAAAGACTCCATCCACTTTTATAAGTGAAAGGTGACATGTAAAGTGGCTGATGAATCTCCCCAGAATCGATGACCTGATAAGCTCACTGCTCCTGCTATTCCCTCATCCCCAGGATGATCTGCAGCCACAAAGCCCAATGCTGACAGGGGGAGCTGTTCAAGTGATGGGAACAGGCTTCTCCTTCCAGGCTACATTCCCTCCCCCACCCCGCACCCTAATCCCAGAAAACTGAAATTCAAACCTCTGTGTCAAAAGCCACCACAACAGGAGAAGAAACGAAGGCGAGTACTTTAAGCAATAATTAATGCTTACTATACATACATAAGACCTCTGGGCCACGCTCAATACTTGGCTTTAAAGACCTGCCATCAGCCCACTGTGGTGAGGATGCACCAGCTTGTGAGTTTAGGATGCGGGTACCCAGAGCGAGCATTACCTCAAATTCAAATTTGGAGCTGCCAAAATTCGTCCTCTGTTTCTGCCAGAAGTTGTCGGGCTTGATTATCAGGGCAATGTGGATGCAGCAAGGGAAGGACTCCTGCAGGATCTTCAGCAGTGGCTTGATAGAGTCCCACTTGGAGCCGCGCATGTCCACAATCACCGTGAACCCTCGCTTGCAGACTTCCTCGCTGCAGAGCAGGAAAGAGGCTGATGAGTGATTGAGACAGCTCAGCTGCCGGAGTGCGGAGTGCGTGCTGTATGGGGGCCAGGGCTCACATCCCCAAGCACCCACACTCATAGTTAGGGTGTGTTAGGGTGGAAAGCACTGGCTGCTCTTCCAGAGGACCCAGGTTCCTTTCCCAGCATTCATACGGTAGCTTCCTGCCATTTGTGACTCCAATCCCAAGGGATCTAAGGCCCTCTTCCGGCCTTCATGATTACTGCACAGGGGAGGGACAGACAAGCAGCAAGCACGCAAACAAAATAAGATAGGGAAAACAACAAACAAACAAACAAACAAACACAAAACAAAACAAAAATCACTGGGCATAGCCAGCATTCCTGTAACTCTGCACTGTGAGGAGATGAAGACAGCGGGATCCTAG
Organism: Montemys delectorum; assembly: GCA_019843815.1. Classification (NCBI taxonomy): domain Eukaryota; kingdom Metazoa; phylum Chordata; class Mammalia; order Rodentia; family Muridae; genus Montemys; species Montemys delectorum. The sequence goes on along the minus strand of JADRCD010220522.1, from coordinate 487 downwards.
GGCTTGTTGACTGCAGGTTAGCTCCAGGTTCAGTGACACTCCAGGGAATAAAGCCAAAAATTGTTAGAGCAGGACATCTGATATCCTCTGAACTTCTGCGAGCATGCCCATACAAGTATATCTACCTGTGCACAAACATGTACACACATCCCCAACAGGCATGCTCAAGGTGGATAGATTGACAGACCGACAGACCGACAGACAGACACACACACACACACACACACACACACACACACACGGGGCGGGGGGGGGGTCGTGCATACACTGCCCTCAAGAACCACAGCGTGATGCCCTTTTGCCTGGGCAGCTCAGCAATGTTGCCCCCCTCCCTGGCCCTCCTTCCCTAACACCAGAAGAGACCAGAACCTGACCACAAAGGAATCAAGGCAGAACAGTGGATTCTAAGAGGTTTCAGCTTTAAAAGCCTTTAAAATTTCAATTCTTCATAGATATAGCATTACATTCTGGCCTTCTATGTGTTGTT
>JADRCD010220521.1:9781-33599 GCA_019843815.1 Montemys delectorum | reverse complement strand
TTATTATTATTTATTATTTATTTATTATAAGTACACTGTAGCTGTCTTCAGACTCACCAGAAGAGGGCATCAGATCTCATTATGGGTAGTTGTGAGCCACCATGTGGTTGCTGGGATTTGAACTCATGACCTTTGGAAGAGCAGTCAGTGCTCTTACCCGCTGAACCATCTCTCACCAGCCCTATCACTGATTTTTTGAGACAAGGTTTCACTATGGATCTTTTACTGACGTGGAACTCATTCTGTAGACCAGGCTGGCCTTAAATTCACAGAAATCCTCCTTCTTCTGCCTCATGAGTGCTGAGATTAAAGGTGTTTGCCGCCATGCCTGGTCTTACTGAAGTTTCTTACAGGAGTAAAGGACTGTGTACATACAGGATTATGGATGATTGCAGGTTGCTGCATCACCAAAAGCTCATGAGGACTCACAAAGTTGCATCCCCAGAGATCCTGAGGCAGCTTGCAGGCAGCCATGCCAAAACTCTCCTCACGCCTAGCAAATGTTTACTGTTTTATAACCTTAGAAAGGGGTCTCCCAAGCCCTATAACAGTTTGAGCTTCCTCATCCCCTTGAGACTCCCCCAAGTGTGTGGTGGTTTGAATGAAAATGGCCACATAGGCTCAGGCAGTATTGGAGGTATGGGTTTGTTGGAGTAGGTGTGGCCTTGTTGGAGGAAGTGGGTCACAGAGGATGGGCCAAGCCCAGAGTCCCTCTCTCCTCATGATACTTGTGGATCTAGATGTAGAACTCTCCAGCGCCATATCTGCCTGCATGCCAGCATGCTTCCTGATATTATACTAGACTAAACCTCTGACCTGTAACCCAGCCCCAATTAAGTGTTTTCCTTTATAAGAGTCACCGTGGTCATGGCATCTCTTTGTAGCAATAGAATCTTAACTAAGATAAGGAGAGAATGTGTCACTTCACAGGAGCTAGCCACACAACAGCATCATAACACAAAGCACCTCTAGGGGAGCTTATCATAAGGCAGAGAAGAGAAGAGAACCACAAACCAAGAGGAATGGTCAAGTATGAGGATCCAGTTTCCAGTCCAGCTTTGTTACAGATAATGTAGGTCACTGTAGAACACTTAATTGTCTCTTTGGCATGCTTTTTCTCCCTATAAAATGAAAGTATTACACCATATCTGATCTCTAAATCACCCCTGGATTTTATACTCTACAACATCAAGCAAAGCAGATGAGATCCTCCGTAGGAGATAAGAAGAAACGTTAAACCAGAGCGTGGGGACTACAGTTCTATTTGAGGCGCAACCACTGGGGAAGGCAGAGACTTGCTCCTCTTGAGAGTGGAAAGGAGAGCAGAGACTGGGGGAAGTGAAGGCATTAAGTACGCTGCTTTGCCTGGCTGTGCTGAGAGCAGTGGTCCTCAGCCTTCCTAACACTGCGACCTTTAAAGCAGTTCCTCCTGTGGTGCTGACCCCCAACCATAAAATTATTTTTGTTGCTATTTTATAACTGTCATTTTGCTACTGTTATGAATCATAATGTAAATATCCGATATGCAGGGCATCTGATATGTGACAACCCCCTCAAGGGGTCACAACCCATAGGTTGAGAACCACTGGCTTAAAGCAGTCCTTTTTTTTTTTTTTAAGATTTATTTATTATTATATGTAAGTGCACTGTAGCTGTCTTCACACACACCAGAAAAGGGTGTCAGAACTCATTACGGATGGTTGTGAGCCACCATGTAGTTGCTGGGATTTGAACTCATGACCTGTGGAAGAGCAGTCAGTGTTCTTAACCACTGAGCCATCTCTCTAGCCCCAAGATCTTCCTTTTTAAATGATAGTCTTCAGTGCTTGTGCAATATGAAGACAATGTTCATGCTGCGTGAAGTTTCCCATCCCTGTCAGGTGGGAACTGTGGACTGACCATGTTAGGCCAGGAACCAGATGGGGTACTGCAGGGTCTGGATGCCCATGACTAAAGGTGAGCCTTGAAGTCATGGAGGATGGGCATGGGTGAAATGCACACAAGCAAACCTTAAACAGGCCATCAAGTTAACTGACTGAAAAAGAAAAGATGCTGGAGCTTAAGACAGGAGAACAAAGAAATACAAGACCTTGGAAGTCATGTTGTAGACCAGAACTTGTCTTGGAATGGTGCTTTTAAAATAGAGTTATTACATCAGTTTAATGGGTCATGACCAGCTTATTGTAGAAACTATATTAACAGAGAATGGACTTGCTGGGGTATATCAGATGGAGAACAGCGAAGTGATTTGTTGTGGGAACTTGATCTCGACAGTAAACATACATACGTTGAACTGTTTTGTAAGATGATTTTGTCATTGAAGTTATAGTCAAAACGAAAACAAGCAAACCAACTCATGGCTCAGAAAACTTCCAGACAGTACATATAGATGCTAGTGGCAGATTTTAATTGAGAGATGAGTGTGAGGGGCTGGAGAGATGGCTCAGCAGTCAAGAGCACTGGCTGCCCTGGCAAAGGATTCAGGTACAGTTCTCAACAAACACACGGTGCTTACAACCATCTATAACTCCAGGCCCGGGGGATTCAGGGTCTTCTTCTGGCATGCATGTGATGCACAGACAGGAACGCAGAAAAAAATGCTCATATGGATAAAAACAAAATAAATTAAAATAACAAAATAAGTCAAGATCATTGTGAGTAGGCCATGAGAGCTTGAAGGACACAGGAACTGTGTTACAACTGAGGAAAGTGTGTGCACAGCCTTTATAGAGACAATTGGCCGATCCATCTCAATAACTTTCAAAAGACATACTGAATACGTCCACCTTTGCACACCTTCAGGTATAAAGATTCATAACCTGGCATTATTTTTGAAAGTAGGAAGATAGAAAGACCTACATGTTCAGTTTTAAGGAGATGGATAAATATTGTACGGTCTCCACTAGCTTTAAGTTCACCTAGTGAAAATGGACATCTCATTTTAAAAGAAGCCACATCCATGATCAGACGCTCTGGTGGAGGCTGGGATGTGGCTCAGTGATAGAGCACATGTAAGCGTACAGGAGACACTGGGTTCCACTCCCAGGAGCACACACACAAGGAAAGCACTGGGTCCACGGCCCCTACCCACAAGCTTCATGTCTCAGCTTGCTTCTTGCCATCAAAGCTGGCAGATCTCTGACCAAGTATCTCAGTCTCTGCTCTCAGCTAAGCCACTGACTATAGAACTGTAGTTTGGGGAGCAGCTTCAGCAAACACGCTACCAACATCTTCAGAGTCACCAAAGTGTGTGTGTCACATTGCTTGGGAGGAGTTTGACCAAGTGAGAGCCCAATGTGAATCCTGCACTTCTCTCCCCATGTGTTCCATCTGTCTGAAGTGTGTGGTTACTGTCTTACCTGTCCATTGTATGTCTCTGGGCCTGCTTAAATGATGTCTTATGTCTAACTGTCCCTATGTCTGTCTGTCCCCAACAAAGGTCTTTGCTCTTTATCAAATAGTACAGAAAAACATGGCACAGGAAAGGATAAGAGGTCCTTTATGAAAAGCTTAACAGTTTTACAAGCGAAGAAACTTTACTGACCCTGGGACCCGTAAGCACAGAAGAGCCACAGATGGCTCTCAACATTTACGGTAGACATTTAGAAGCAGCCTATTGCCTGCTTTCAGCCAGTGATCACCACAGCGCACACACACACACACACACACACACACACACACACATCATTCTGGGTCAAGGGCACAGAAGAGCACATAGCTTATTATTAAAGATACACATTTAGTTTAGGTTATAACAACTGGTTGTGTAGGAAATCCAAGGCAAGCAAGGTTGGTTGTTACATTCTTCTCTTCAAGGCAGGTTGCACACAAATAGACTGACCCCACAGCAGGATAGCAGATTAAGTCTTAATTGGCCTCAAGGTGTATTTTTAACTTGGCTGTGAGGGCCAGTAAAAGTTCCAATCTCTTAGAATGTGGGAGATATTTTTATAGCATTGCATCACTATGTGAAATGTTTTCCTAGACTTCTGACTTTTCAAATAACCAATTCTAGAATCTTCTTATTGGTACCTTGTGCCTATCCCTCCTTGTCTTCTCTCCATCATATCACTGGCTTGTCATCACTGGACTGTCTCTGAATGGCCAGCTCCCGAGTAATGACATTTCCTTATGAAAGCTTATACCTGTCCAGGCTGTTTCCCAACTAGCTCATATAACTTTGTTAACCCATTTATTCTAATCTAAGTTCTTCCACGTGGCCCATTACCTCTTCTTGAGTCCCAGCACCTATTTCTTCCTTTCCCAGAGTTAACAAAACCAAAGTCCAGATGGTATTCAGCACTCTGCTGGGCAAAAATCAACATTTGAAATAATAGAAAGACAACCTTTACACAGTGCCCAAGAAGATTATCTCAACAACTCGTCCTCTTGATGGACTCAACCCTTCTCAGTGAAACTTCACCTATGAGAAAGCTCAGACAACTGACAGTCTTTGTAGTAATGAAACACTGAGCAGCCACTAACATTTACCTTGGCTCGCATTTGATGGGGAAATATTTATAATAGAGTTATGGTTGCACCAAATACAGAACTGTAGTCCAAAAGAAAACAAAACAAACAAACAAAAAAACAAAATAAAAGACAAAAAACTAAGGGATTCAGAGAAAGTCATGTGGGATGAGAAAGGTTTTCCTCACTGTAAAACAGTTGAGGAAGTAGGAGAGTTACTTTCTTCTCTTTTTTCTTTTTTTTTTTACGTGTATATATATGAATGTATATGTGTGTACGTGCATGTGTGTGCAAGTACCCACAGAGGCCAGAAGAGGGCCCTACATCCCCTGGAGTTCAAATGACAGGCAGTTGAAAGCCATCCAACATGGGTTTTTGGAACAGAATTGCAGTCTTCAAATGAGCAGCGAGCACCTTTAACAGCTGAGCCTTCTCTCCAGCCCCTAAGAAATATTTTCTTAGAAAACTCAGTTTTACTGTGTCATAGAAACATGCCCACAATTGAAAAGTAATCTACAGAGCCGGTTTGGGATGTGCTTAAAGAAATACATCTTCAAGATGCAGAGCTTGTTGAAATTTTAGATCACCTAGGAAAGGAAGAACAGAAGGCAGGAATGAGGAGCTGAGTTCCTCGACTCTAGCTCTATGCCAAGGAGTCAGAGGGACCGTCACTGTTGTCACTACTACCCAAAATGACTGGCCTCTGAAGTGTTCGACAATGAACTGTGTGTTAACTAACAGAGAAAAAACTCAGTCACCTACCAAGACTTGAAAATAAGAACAAAATAAAGTTGACAAGTGTAAGAAGAAGGGAGAAGGACTGCGGCAGAAGTAATACACCTGCCCTGCCCCGCCCCTCCCCGACCCTGTCCTGGTCCCGCCCCGACCCTGCCCTGGCCCCGCCCCCGCCCACCTTCGCCCCATCCTGCCCTGCCTTGCCTTGCCTTGCCTGGGCAAATCAGCTGGTGCACAGCTGATAGCTCTCAGCGTGCCCTGCTCCTCGCATGCTTCCAGGAGAGGCTGTTGGCAGAAGAGAACAGTCTGAAGGCATAAACACGCAGAACTGCACCAAATGCGAATAGCTGCTGCAAGATTTAGGCTCATTCTGAGCTTCACTTTTACATTTGCCTCTGGGTTCTAGAATTTTTAACAATGAATATGCCATCGCTTCCCAATAAGAAAACAAGCCGGATGCTGCTCGTTAAATATTTTGAGTGAATTAACTGAACAAGGCATTCAAATAAGGATCAAAACCACAAATGCTCCAGAAACTGTGTCTGGGCAGATGTTAACTTGCAACAAGACTTTTATGTTCTCCAATTAGAGTTCTTCTGCCTGCATGCTAACTACAGCATATGTACCGAGTCTAGGTCGGTCACTATCAAGGTCTCGTTTCCACAACAGGACTGGTAACAGATGGTTCCAGAATATTATCGTTTCTGTTTAATTAAGTGTTTAGGCCAGAACCTATTGGCTAGATGACTAAGGAGCAGGTAATGCTTCCTGTGGCGTACTTTCGGAGAGGCTATTGTGGCGAGTGGATCTGCGTAGTGAAGGAACTGAACTTTCTAAGCACTCTAGATGCTTGGCACAGGGGAGACACAAAACGGGTGTGTCTTAGGGTTTCTATTGCTGTGAAGAGACACCATGACTGTGGCAACTCTTATAAAGGACAACATTAAATTGGGGCTGGCTTACAGCTCAGGGGTTTAGTCCATTATCATCTTGGTGGGAAGCACGCACACAGACAGACATGGTGCTGAAGAAGGAGCTGAGAGTTCTGCATCGGGTCTGCAGTAGCAGGGAGAGTCAGCCTCTGGGCCTGCCTTGAGCCTCTGAACCCTCAAGGCCCACTCCACCCCACCTCCAGGGACACACAGCAAGTCCACACCTCCACTAACACATCTCCCTAGGAGTCTCTGGGGTCTTTTACATTCAAGCCACCAGAGGTGTTAGCCAGCTCTCATTGTTACCATTCTCTTTATTACTACGTGGGAAACAGCATTGAAGGAAGATCAGGTCTTGCTTACAGAGGAGGGAGGCCATAAGAATAGAGAAAAGAAATGAAAGGAGCTAGAGAGATGCTCAGTGGCTAATGTCTTTGTTGTTCTTCCAGAGATCCTAGGATCTATTCCCTGCACCTACAGGTGACTCACTGGCATCTGTCACTCATCTCCAAGGGACCTGATGCCCTCTTCTGACTACACAGGCACAAGCAATGCAGAGACGGTGCAGAGACAGACATGCAGACAAAACACCCATATACAAAAAATAAAAGTAAATATAAAAAAAATAAGGTTGGGGGTGAGGTGGGGTTGTGGAAAGAATTGAGAAAGGAGAAAAACATGATCAAAATATATAAAATTCTTTTCAATAGAGGAGACATGGAGAAAAGAAGAAAAGATGCTGAGGGCTGGAGAGATGGCTCAGTGGTTGGGAGCACTGACTGCTCTTCCAGAGGTCCTGAGTTCAAATCCCAGCATCCACACGGTGGCTCATAACCATCTGTATTGGAATCCAATGCCCTCTGAAGACAGCTACAGTCTACTCATATAAATAAAATAAATAAATCTTTAAAACAAAGAGAAAAGATGTGTGTTGAGTTTGCTGTTTTCACCTTGGGGAAAACTGGAAGAGTTGAAAATACAGCAAATGTGGAGTGTCAGGGTTTGAGATTGACTGCCAAGGAGTAGACACAAGTTGGAAGAAAAGTGTGACCAAGTTCCATATACTTTTTAACAGCAGATCTGTTTTGGGTCATGAATTAATTAAGTGTGTGACATCAGTACTTTTTTTCTATGAGAGAGGAACGCAACACAAATTGCAAGTTTTGAAGGCAAGCAGTGTTTATTGAAAATTTGCTTTCATTTCGTATTGATGCATATGTAGGGTGGCAGGTGCTTCAACGTGTTCTAAAAGCTGCTTCCCCTGCTGGGCGGTGGTGCCGCACACCTTTGATCCCAGCACTTGGGAGGCAGAGGCAGGCGGATTTCTGAGTTCGAGGCCAGCCTGGTCTATAGAGTGAGTTCCAGGACAGCTGGGGCTACACAGAGAAACCCTGTCTCGAAAAACCAAAAAAAAAAAAAAAAAAGCTGCTTCCCAAGATCAAACTGAAGCACTGGCTTTCCCAGGGTTATGTCTGTATTCAGGTAATCATCTCGAAAGAACTTCAGGTAAAGGAATTTTTTAAAAGGGACGGGGGGGGGGGCGGGGAGGGACTCCACTCAACGGAAATAATCTAAATTTAAAGTTGTTCATTCTCAGGACAAACTCTTCAGTACTGATAACTAGTATGTCCTGATCCCTCACCGAGCACCATGCACTGGGATAAGTACTCCACGTTTGATCCTTACTCCATGAGACACAAGCATCTACGGCACAAAACCCCAAGAGCACCAGGCACTATAGATGAAAACCCCAGGAGACAGAGCCAGATCCTTCCCTGTCTGTTCTCTCTCTCTCTCTCTCTCTCTCTCTCTCTCTCTCTCTCTCTCTCTCTCTCTCTCTGTGTGTGTGTGTGTGTGTATGTGTGTGTGTCTCTGTTTCTCTCTCTCCCTCTCTCGCTCTCTGTCTCTCTCTGTCTCTCTCTCTCTCTCTCTTGCTCTCTCTCTTTCTCCTCTGCAAAGAAAGAACAGTCAAAAAAAGGGGGGGGGGAGCGGAGAAAGCCGTAGGAATGGGAATGAAAGAATAAGAGGAAAGACAATAATAACAAGCAGAAAAGGAAAGGAGTTCTGACCAGCGCTGAGGATGATAGCCTCCAGTGATCTCTCATTCCCAGTCTGGAACCTTCGAAAGCCTGTTTTAAAAATTCTGTTTGGGGAACAGTTGAGAAAGGCAAAGGGATATCTGTGCCAACACAAACTCATGCTTCCGCCTCCTGCTCAAGGTCAGCCTTGGTGACTCAGGACACAGCTTCATCCTAGAGGCTGGGAACCAGCTTCACAGAACGGCCTCTGTGGTACCCAGCGCCAGGCTTGACGAGCATGGGGCAGGGGCAGCCTAGCGTTAGAGTCAGAGAAGAGGCTGCGATAGAAGCCGGAAGATCTCCCCCGGTAATTCTGGGTTTTGAGTCTCTGAGAGATCTTAGTCCTTTTGGCTTCCAGAAGCCTGTTGCACGAATGTAACTTCAGCCTAGTAAAGTTTTAGCTGTGACAGAACATATGGGAAGGTCCACAACCTGTCCTCTGTCAGACTCTGCTGCCAAATTGACCTGTGAAGATTTGCCATCAGGGAAAAGTGGGAGATTCCACCTCCAGGGCTCTGGTCTCCACACTTTATAGCAGCAGTTCTCAACCTGTGGGGTCGTAATGCCTTTGCGGGAGCGAATAGAGGTCATGTATCAGATATCCTGCACATCAGATATTTACATTATGATTCATAACAGTAGCAAAATTACAGTTAAGAAGTAGCAATAAAAATAATTTTATGCTTGGGGATCACCACAACATGAGAAACTGTATTAAAGGGTCGCAGCATTAGGAAGGCTGAGAACCGCTGCTTTATTGCCTAGAAAGCCAAGAACTTAAAACCATAAACAAGTCCTTTGTGAGATGCACATCGGCATCCCAAGAAACTTACATTTCAGTTTTGTTTTGAAAAAGAGCCTGCTCTCCTGCCTTCCCACACACCACCTTCCTCACTGAGCTAAGAAGCTGTGATAGGAAGACGCCTGCTTGTACTGACTACATCACTAAAATCAGTACTTCACCGGGAAAAGAAAACAATTGCTTGTAACTTTAATTTTTTTTCAAGCCTTATTTTTAATGATGGTTCTTAAACGCTTTAACCTTCCTTGTAGCCCACCACCCATCAGAGGTAGGAGAAAAGAAAGGATATGGGGGAAGTGGACCTGTTTAGAAAGGTTCTTTGGAGTAACTCCCAGCTGTGTCGTCTGGAAATCAGCTCAGCTCACAGGTTAGCAGGCAGCAACAGCCTGATCCACTTGCAAACACTTCACGGATACACCAGCAGTCCAGTTCAGTAGAGTCGGGATAGCAAACACGAATCAGAAGCAGTGGCCCAACCTAGCAGAGACAGCCAGGCCTCAGCCTCAGCAGGAGTCAACAGGAGGGACCAAGGAATGCCAGAAGAAGTTCTCAGCCGTGCCTCTCTCAGGGAAGTGAATGAAGATCTGCAAAGACTCGAAGTTTTTTGGTGCATTTCTCTCTATGGAGTCCCAACAAATTCAGTTCAACTATGCAATGTAAGGTGAACCAATACATGGATCTTCAGCAGAGAATCCTTTATCGTGTGTCCTTTCTCGTGAATCCTTTATCATGTGTTCTTTCTCGTGCTTGCTTTAGCAGGACGTCCTTTCTCCTGTGTCTGCTTTGATGGAATGTTCCTTCACGAGTCTGCCTTAACCTTTCACCTGTGTCCACTTCAGGAAAACACTCCTTCACATGTTTGCCCCAGCAAAACACTATCCAACACAACTGACTTTCCAAAGAACCCTGAAGTTTCCACTTCTATCACTGCTACCTGTGTTGGCCAACAAACTCACATCTTACTCTCCCTGACCCCAAAGAAATCACATTTAATTCCCCTTTGCTTTCTTTATCTGGATGAGGGCCCAGATTCTGTGTCAATGTTGCTCGATGTAGGATGTCTTGATGCCTTGGGCCATAATGGGAGGAAACAAAGAATCCTCAGCCTGGGACATCAAACTGGATTCCTGATTCAGTGTTGGGAAGCCCCTCAAAGAATCTCAAGGGAAGAGCAGAAGAAAATATTCTCAAATAAAATTTGATTTTAATCTCCTCTAACTAAATCCCTTTTCGCACTTTGTTGAGATAAATGAGTTTTGTTATGAAAATGAAAAATTAAGTGGCTCTCTGGCCCCTCTCACTAGCTTCCTGTGGTCTACATTTAAGTTGCTGGGTAAAATGTGGCCTCCCCAATGTCCACCTTTGTCCTAACCCCTGTGCTTCTTGTCACTCTGTCTCCTCTGCCCTTGGCAGCTCTTCCTCTCATCCTTGCAGACTCGAGGTCAGCCTTTCTCATCCTCCCCCTGACCATGGGCTGGCTCAGGCTCATGGATCCCCAGCACATGTCTAGAAAGAAAACATGCAAGTCTCCAGCCAGGGCTTTTTACCAGCCTTCCAACCCCTACATCCAGGAACCACTCAGCCTGCCACCTTCTGCGGGGACAGCTGCCGCATATCCCTGTGGCTCCAGCTTCTTTATGAATAGTGTCCAATCCCCCTCTCAGGCAGTCTTCGATGATGTTATCCTAAGAGCAGTCATTGCCCTGAACTTGCCTGTTTCCTGTCTGGAATTTTTTTCTCTGAAACACCAGCTTTCTCAGTGTCTCCACTCCTGCCAGCATTGCTGTTCCTCCATTCCCAGAGGCCAGAGGCCTTGGCATCTCACAGTCTCCTCCTCCCTGACCTCATCCTGTCCATACGAGAGCTAAGGTCAGAGAAACTGGACGTGATTGACAGCCACAAGCTCTGTGTCCTCCTCCTCATTGTCTCTGTGGTGTAGCTCATAAAACAATGAGCTTGGGACCAGGCCACTGTAAAGAGCAAATTAAACAGTAAGAGAGAGAGCACTGTGCTTGACACAATAATTCTGATTATTCTGGTCACATAGTCATCCAATACATTTATTGATCATTTACTAGACCAGGGACGTATCCTAAAGACACATCATGAGCAAAACAAGAGAAAATATCTGTGCTTCTAAGGCTCACAGTCTAGTAGGGACATTAAGCAGTGAGCAAATAGATCATATGTTGGGTGGTACTAAGGGCCATGGAGCAAAGGAAAGCGGGGTGAGGGAACAGAAGGGTCAATGTGGAGAGAGGTTGCTGAGGGTTTTTTTTAAAGATATTTGAGGAAGAGACCATTAATAAGATGGCACCTGAACAAAGTCCCGAAGGAGATGAAGGAATTACCTAGGCAGACTTTTTTTCTGGAGGAGTGGGGGCAGGACGTTACAGATGTCAGTCTGATGTGTCTGAGCCACAACCTTTCCTACTACACACACAAGGACAGGTGGGTGTGTAGTGGGAAAGGAAGCCAGTGTTCTTCCAGTTCCAACAGTACAGGCCTTATGGGCCCAGCAAAGACCAGCTTGTGACCAGAGTTAGGTAAGTACTGTCATTAGACTGTGCCTATGTGGACCAAGGTATGACCATGTTGAGATAACAGCTGGAAAGCCAAGAAGCCAGGAGGAGATTGCCACAGCCTGGGGTAACGCTAACCTGGGTCAGGGTGGATAAGGACAACCACAAAGCCAAAAAGCCAGAAGGAGATTGCCAAAGCCTAGGGTAATGTCAGTCTGGACCAGTGTGGATACCTTTCTTTGATGTTCTCACAGACTTTCCACGGTATTCTGCCATCGAAGCCATAGTCCTGACATTGGCTTTCATAACCCTAGGTAATTGCAATAGGTCCTTGCTGGACCATGTCTCTTCCTCTCGGGATCATCCCATCATCCCTTGACAGAGAAGCACGGCAGTACCTGACAGTTGATCCCTAGTCCTGGCTTCTCTCCATCCCAGGACCCTTGCTCTGGGCCCCACATACTCTGTGTTCTTTCCTACTATAAGCCAGGCCCTTCCAGAGCTCCACAAACTCAGCAGTGACTCAAACAGCAACAGGCATCCTTAACAGCCAAGAGATGTTTTCCTTTCAATTCGGTAATTCAAAATTAGTGGTATGGCTCTTTTAATTGGGTCTTATCACTAGATTTCTATGACAACAGTTAACAGCATGCTTAAAAAGTTACAGATGCTGATCTAAAACACTTTATTAAAAAATCCTCTAATTCTTACAACACTCTTAGGCTGTCAATAGTACAAAGCTATTAAGGAAACTAGGTAGATGTGGGGAGCACTAGGGTTGGAATCCTGAAAATGTAACTCCAGAGCCAACCCTCTCTGGCTTCCCATTCTCCATCATTCTGTCTTCCTGCGCTAAATCATGTGCACTGTGCATCATGTGACTCACTGAACTGTAATTAGTGTGCACTGTGTATCATGTGTAATCACTGAAATATAATTTATGTGCACTATGTATCATATGTAATCACTAAACAGTGTACCATGTGTTCCATGTATCATGTGCACTGTGTATTATGCACATTATGTATCATGTGCTCTTTGTAGCATGTGCACTGTGTATCATGTGCATTATCTATCATGTTTAATCACTGAACAGTGTATCCTGTGCACTATGTATTATGTACACTGTGTATCGTGTACAGTGTATCATGTGCACTGCGTATCATATGCATTGTGTTGTTGTACCAAAAGCAGGGGCCTGCTGCTGAGGCTGATGGCTCTCTCTCTCCCCGGTGTCCACCTGTGGCTGCACGCGCCTTAGTTAAAAAAGAGGCAATGTGTAAATGAGATATTTTATTGTAGGAAGGAGAAGATATGCTGGTCAAGTAGAGAGAAAAAAAGGAGAGGAAGGAGAGAGAGAGGGGAGAGGAAGAAAGCAAGAGAGGAAAAAGAGCAAGAGAGTGAGAGTAGAGAGGAAACAAAGAGCAAGAGAGTGAGAACAGAGAGGAGACAAAGAGCAAGAGAGTGAGAGCAGAGAAGAGACAAAGAGCAAGAGAGTGAGAGTGAGAGTGAGAGTGAGAGTGAGAGAATGAAGAAGGAGCAAACCACCCCTTATATTGTATGGGGCATGGTATGTCTGGCTTGTGGTCAGATGACTGGGGATAGGGTCCAGTTAGAATGCTGGGAACTTGGGGCATTGTCTGCCTGATAGAGTACATATCTCCTGCAGGGGCAGCTGTGAGGGGTTGTGACTGAAACAGGAACCAAAGACTCAGGAGTTATGGCCAAGCTTCTTCCGCCCTCTGTAAACAGAAATTGTCCACAGGGGTCCAGGGCTCAAAGCCAAATACTCGACTGAGCTTAAGTTACCTGAGCAGACCACTGTCCCACACTGCCCCACATTGTGTATATGTGCACTCTGTATCATGTGTAATCACTGAACTGTAATTCATGTACACTGTGTATCATGTGCACTGTGTATCATCATGTGTAGTCACTGAACTGTAATTCACGTGCACTGTGTATCATGTGCACTGTGTATCATGTATAATCCCTGAACTGTAATCCATGTGCACTATGTATTATGTACACTGTGTATCATGTGCACCTTGTACCATGTGTAGTCACTGAACTATAATTCATGTGCACTACCAAACTCTTTTCTCTGCCTGAAGCCTCTGCTTACTTATGCTTTCCCTCCTTCCTCTCCTTCTCTCTGCCTTGCCAAGTCCCACCCAACTCTCTGTCCTTCAACTTCCTGTTCCTCCAGGAAGCTTTTCTAAATAAAACCTCACTGACCCTTTGTTCCTCGGCTATTTGAAACTTCCTGCAAATCGCCATGTGCCTTCTCGAGTTCTTTTTTTGCCTCAGTCTTCTCAAGTGCACTACGAGCTGCTTATGTAGAGCAACCATAATTCATATTGCTTTTTATAGCCCCACAGTATGTGCAGCAATCGTGGGCCATTTGGTTCAACATACATCCTCAGACAAAGCCTGTGGCAAACTAGATTCTGTGCTGGTCCTAGGATTACAGTCAACACAGCCCTCAAATTTATTTGTAGACAATGGGTCCACCCAGGGAATTGCTTCTTGAAATGGACCGTCCATTATAACTAGTCCTTTTTAGACAAACGCCATCAGTGACAACAGGCACATGCAAATAAGTGGTTTTCATGGCAGTCCATAAAAATTCATTGAGTATTTTCTTGATGTAGAGTGCTGAGCCATGCTCTTGCTTCAAAAATAAAACTAGATAAAATCCCTATTGATTCTCGGTTTATGCTACTATGGGTCTTAGGGTGACACTGGGAATAAAGAAGCTACTCCAAGGTACAGAGGTTAAAGAGAATACCCCTCAGATATAGAAAGCAGCCAGATGAAGCACAGAATAACCAAAGAGATTTCTTTCTCCATCATTGCCTACTTTGCTTGTTTTTTTGTTCCTCTCCCTCTCTCGGAGGGCCTCCTTTACTCCACTTTCAAGTGATCCAACATGGCTTCCACCAGTTGGTACCCTCAGCCTCTAAACACTCATTTCATAACCTCCCAGGTCCAGCATCATACATATTCACTACATTTTCCATTTTCTAACCCCAATTATCTATCAAGAGACTACAGCAAATCTACCACATGGAATTCTATCCCTAGTTCAACCAGCTATGTCTGAGGACTATGGAAAAGATGTCCTAAATTGTATCAAAGGGAGACAGGGATACAAGAGTCACTGTTCATGAGATGGTAGTTTTGGGAGAATATAGTGGAACAAGTGGCCCAACAGTGCTTTAGAGTTCAGGCTGTGGTGGTTTGTATACGCTTGGCCCAGGGAGTGGCACGATTACAAGATGTGGTCCTGTTGGAGTAGGTGTGTCACTGTGGGCGTGGGCTATAAAACCCTCATCCTAGCTGCCTGGAAGCCAGTATTCTGCTAGCAGCCTTCAGATAAAGATGTAGAACTCTCAGATCCTCCTGCACCATGCCTGCCTGAATGCTGCCATGTGCCTGCCTTGATGATAATGGACTGAACCTCTGAACCTGTAAGCCAGCCCCAATTAAACGCTGTCCTTATAAGAGTTGCCTTGGTCATGGTGTCTCTTCACAGCAGTAAAACCCTAAGACACAGGCACATCTTGGATTTTCACATTTAATGGATTCATGGAATTTTTAAAATAAAAGAATCTAGGAATCATATGATACAAGTCTCATATTTTAGCCTTGTGTAGATCAAAGATCCTTTGCAGGTAAGGGTGGCATCAAAGGAGTTTACCATCATCTTTGATTCCTAATTTATGCCAATATGTACCAACAGCTAAGACCACCTTTAATATGCAAGTATCCAAAGATAGTCCACCCATACCCAAAAAAGTGGGCTTGTTTTTCCTCTTTAACATTATTTCTAAGAACTTTTTACATATATTGTCTTGCTTGTTCTAACAACAACCATAAAAAGCTGACTCCTAAAGAAGTTGAGACTCACCTGTGTCTTGTATTAGTACTGGGCAGAGCTGGGATTCTATCTGATAGTAAACTCTTGCTCATTCCACTATACCAGTGGCTCTCAGGGGTCAAATATCAAATATCCTACTGAAGTGGAAACTTTTGGTTTCTTTGGAAAGTCAGTTATGTCAAATGTTTTGCTGGGGCACACAGGCAAAAGAATGTTTTGCTGTAGCAAACATGTGAAAGGATACATGATGTTCAGAAGGAACATAAATATGACCCCACAGTGCGAGCTAGAGCATTTGTCTGTTTCCCTCCACCTTGCTATTCTTTGCTAATGACAGGCATATGTTGGTTCACCTTGCGTTGTGTTACTTGGCACTGCTTGTGGTCACGACACAGAGAGAAACTCATCAAAGAACTTCTGGTGGTGTTCTGGTGGCTTCTTGCTGCTTCCACAGCCTCTGGTCGGTTGGTGAGCCACACAGAATCTTCTGGATTGAACTCTTCTTACTGGTTTGTGTATGGTGACTGCCAAGTGGACTGGACTACAGCTGCTGATTTGTATTTGATGAGTTGCTACTGGACTGAACTGCTGGTATCCTGGCAACAAAAATTGAACTCACCCCCAAAGAACTATTTCTAAACAGGACCACTTCCCCCATGTCCTAATAACTTTTCTTTTCCACTACCTCTGTTGGGTGGTGGGCTAGAGGGGAGGTTGAAGGTTTACTAAAGTAGGTTGCAAAAAATGTATGCCTACATCCTACATATCAGATAATTACATTACAATTTATAACAGTAGCAAAATTAGATATGAAGTAGCAACAAAATAATTTTATGTTGGGGAGAGGGTTCACCACATATGAGGAACTGTGTTGAAGTGTTACGGTGTTAGGAAGATTGAGAACCGCTGTGCTATCCCGTGCTTCTTCCAGTTTCCAGGAGACTAGGGAAATGTCTATCTCTACCTTTGTATTTTTAATTTTCTATATATCATGTTTTACACTTATTTACTTTGTGCATATATGTTTGTGTGGGGGTGTCCATGTACCATAATGTGTATGTGGAGTTCAGAGGCAGCCTTCAGGTCTCTCAGTCCACCATGTGGGTTCCAGGGATTGAACTCATGTAGTCTGGCTTGGCAGAAAGTGCCTTTACCCACTGAGCCGTCTTACTGGCCGTATTATAATATTTTTGACATCTTAAGAATCTAGTGGAGATGACATTGACCATCCTGGAGCTAGTCAAATTCTCAGAGGTGGCAAAAGTTTAAAGGGGAAAGTGACCAATGTAGAGCCATTTCTCCTCTGTGTGGCTAGTGTTGAGAGTCCCACTCACCTCACAATCACATAGGCCACGGTCATCTTCCCTAGTCATTCCAAGTACCAGACAAGAAAACCCCTCCAACACAGAGTCACTTGTGACTGATTCACTCTGTCCTGCCCTGCCTTTCCCACGGACGTCTATAAAGTACCTGGTCTATGCCGTCCCCTCCTTCCTGCTCCACACTGTCATCTAACTCATCTTACTGATGGCTCTGCATACCATGCCACCCTGCTTCTAGGACCTCCAAAGATAACAAGCCATTTCTCTGAGCATCTCTGGGTCACCTTTGTGGGTCACACTGATTGGCCAGCACGTAAAACATAAAGCATTGTCACAGAAAGCAATGGAGTATTGGACTAATTCAGAGACTCCCTGAGCAATACTCAAGGGGTCAGCGTGTGCAATGGGGGAGAGGATGCCTAAACCAGGGAGTCAGTCCCCTTGGCTCAGCCGTCACAAGCATGGCTTAAACCAGGGAGTCAGTCCCCTCGCTCAGCCGTCACAAGCATGGCTAAGACTTCCATTCCTCTGCATTCATGTCTCCAGTATGATGAGAGGAATGATGGGATTGGTTTTTTTGGTTTTTTTTTTTTTTAGTGTCTGATCTGTGTGGAGTGGAAACCTGGTTCTCGTTTATAGAACTGTTGTGTAGCAGCAATTCTTTCATTTTGTGAAAGGTTTCACTGGTGCCTTTTAAAAAAAAAAAGTTTTTTGTTTTGTTTTTCGATTTGGATGGGTGTTTTGCCTGCGTGTATTATCAGTGTGTCATGTGCATGCAGTGCCTGTGGAGGCCAGAAGAGGGCATTGGATTCCCCAGAACTGGACTTACAGCCAGTTGAGAGTGCTAGGAATTGAACCCTGGTCCTTAGGAAGAGCAGCCAGCGCTCCTGACCACTGAGCCATCTCTCCAGCCCGTCACCGGTACAATTGATACCAACAATATGCTCATCAGCTACTCTGAACTCATTCTTGAAATACAAGCTGTGTTTAGCCTGCTGGAATTCTTCATAGTTCTCTGACTTTCAAATGCTTCTCAGCTTGATTCTGAGTCTTTGGGGACAAAAAGAAGCAACTCACGACATCTACATCCCGAACTGCTTCTGAAAGGTACTACTCTGCGTGAAGTGCCTCTTATTCGCTGCTGTTCTTTGGCTGTAGTTGTTATTTATTGCCCTTGAAAGCACAATGCTGGACTCAAAATCAAGACATACTGAGACGGTCTCTCAACAATATAAGATAACTAGGGTGACCAAGGTTCTCTATTTATTCAGGCCTGCAAGGGTCTCGGGATATGGGACTGTCCCCTTTAAAACTGCAAGGTCACTAGCAAACTAGTAGCAAGCTAGTCTCCCAGGCACTTTATTGGCATATTAATTTTTATTGGCATATTGGTGGTTTGTTTGTGTTTTCTACTAACATGTATTAATTTTGTATGTATGTATGTATGTATGTTTGTATGTATGTATGTATTAATGGTGTCTGGTGTGATATTCTATGCATGCACTGATCAAATCTATTTTTAAAAGCAAACCTTTTTCTCTTATTAACCTTTAAGATGTATCCTAGAACCAGGCATTGCGGCAATCCAAGATGCTAATTACCCTTTAATGTCTTTAAACAGCATATTTTTGTAGCCTTGCAGAAAACCCAACATTTAAATCTGTGACAATGAATACAATAGGTTAGGGATTCCGTAACACTCCCAATGCAGAAGAAATACATCATGCAAATGAAAAGCAAATGACACAGGCAACAATGATTCATTTCAATATGGAAAGCCCGGGCAGGGAGTTCTACAGAAAAGCAAACCTTCAGCATCACCCAGGAGCCTTTATTCATTGCCAGGAAAAGCTGGGACAGGAGACTTCATTCCTCCGAGGGTGGGGGTGGGGCTTCACCTCATTTTCCTTATTCAAGGGTCTTCCTCTGCCCCTGCCCAGGAGTATTGGAATGAGCAACCCAAATAATGTGCACATTAATTAAATCTTCTATAGAGGTGGGAGGGAAAGAGCCTGGCAAGAGTCTAAATCCCTTTAATCCTTCCTGGGGAAGAAAAAGAGGTAAAAACTAATCAATCTAATCAAAAGAAAGAAAGAAAGAAAGAAAGAAAGAAAGAAAGAAAGAAAGAAAGAAAGAAAGAAAGAGGAAGGAAGGAAGGAAGGAAGGAAGGAAGAAGGGAAGGGAAGGAAGGAAGGAAGGAAGGAAGGAAGGAAGGAAGGAAGGAAGGAAGGGAAAGGAAGGAAAGATAGAAAACAAAAGTAAAAGAAAAAAAAAGAAAAAAGAAAAAGTCCAATCCTTCAAGACTCAAGCTCTCCAGTTCTAACTGATTGATGCCAGTAAGATGTAATCTGGTGACACTGAATGATTTATTTTAAAATAACAGATGCTGAAAACATAAAGCCACACTAATCGCTGTCCAGCAGAGTGTATGTATACTCAGGATGAATATCATGCCAAGGTCAAGCCTATGTTTTTGTTTTAAACAATCTCCAGACACCTTGTTTTAGCAGCTCAGTTTAGGAAGACAGTAATTTCAAGCCAATGGGTGAGACTGAATTATAAATCTTTATTCCATGAATACAGGCCAGTCATATTGGGCGCTGTGCAGGGAAGTAAGAAAGACAGAAGTGATGATGGAGAGGCGGGCCCATCCTTCACCACAGGAATGCTTCTGTCAGATTTCCTTCATGGTGATAAAACACCTGAAATACATCAACCTGTAAAGAAAGACAGAAGACTTTGTGTGTTCACGGTTTGGACCAACTGGCTCATGGTCACTGGATCCTAGTTTGATCAGTGAATAATTGAGTCTGGTGCCTATCTACCAGGACTCCAATTATCTGTCTTGTGAAACGTAACAAGGCCCAGTACTGCCTGTGTCCAGCCCACAGCTGGGCCCTTTGCATAGCGCCTGCCAAGAGGCAGAGTTTCCAGTCTACATTTCTGCCAGTGTTGACCTCACTGTCTACTCTTCTCCCACCATAGTGAGACAGAACATCGTGGCAGGGACTACAGCTGTCGCCTCCTGTGCCCAGGAAGCAGAGTAAAAGGAAGAGGGCCAGCAGTCTCTTCAAGGAGACACCACCAATTACATACCTTCCTTCCACTAGCCCCACCTCTTAAAGGTCCCACGACCACCACCACCACCACCACAAACAACACCATTACTCCCAAAGCCGTATGGCTGGCAGCCAAGCCTTAGGAATATTTAAGATCCGAACTATAATACCTGAGGAAGACTGACAATAAGTACAAAATAAATAGAAGAAATAAATTCCATGATAAGAAGTAGTGATAAATCTACTCTCACTTCACATTACAGCTCTGTGAACCACTTATAACATCTATAAAATCTCAGTTTCAGCTACTGTTAAAACAATAAGGTTGAGGAGTTTTCCTCAATGTGGCCTCTGTTACCAATTCATCCTTAAAAAGGCATGAAGAATGATTTAACGTAGTATTCTAATTTCCCTTCTAAAAGAACCTATATTACTCACCATAGGCTATTAAAGTATTAGATTGGTATTTATTTTATAAACATTTTAAAGTCCTATAAATAATTTACAACTTCAAAATACAAAGCTTCGCAAATAGCCTGACCCCCCCTTGCTCGCCACTAATGAACTCTCCTTTTCTTGCTAATACATTAACACCTGTCCTTTCTAGTTTCTAGAACAAATAAGCCACAAGCTACATAATACTTCTGTCAGCGTGGGACAGAAGAACATTTTGAGATGAAAGTTTTCAGGGTTTTAGCATCATGGCCTTCATAAATTACACACATTCCCTCATGAAGTTGGCCAAGCAAACTCACTAAACTGCTATTGGTATAAAAACAAAATGCATTTAGTTATAGACAGTCTGCTACACTTGATAGTATCAATAAAGGACTAACTGGGCATGCTAGCACATGCCTGGAATTGGGAGGCAGAAGCAGGAAGATCCAGAGTTCAGTGCCAACCTCAGCTACAGAACAAGTTTGAAATCAGCCTGGGGTACATGTTATTCTTGATTGTGGTGTGCGTGCATGTGTGTGTGTATGTGTGTGTGTGTGTGTGTGTGTGTGTGTGTGTATGTGTGTGTGTGCGTGCACGCATTTGATTTAATCTAATGCTATTTTTCCCATTGTGGCTGTAAGAGCAATAGACAATATCACACACATAATACACATATACACACATGTATACACACACAGATACATACATGTATACACACATACACACATACATACACACATGCATACACACATACATGCACACACACATACATGTATACACACATGCATGCACACACACACTCACACACATGCCTAGGTATGCTTAGTGATACATTTCACATAAATTATCTCCAATGTTCAAAGTCGTGTCTGTAGAACATGGGAGAAAGTCTCTGTTCTACCTCCAATAGTTCAACCATTGCCTGCAAACAGGAGAGTGGGTAACAAAGACAAAGCTTTATTGAGGACACAACGTGGTCCCATCAGCTTCTGCTACTGGAGATTTTTAGAATGGCTGCCCTTCGCATCCCCCAATCTCTACGTATCTCTTTAATTCCCTGAAGAATGACTACCACTCCTCAGCACTTCCCTGTGAGCCATCTCCTCCAGAAGAGCTTGATCTGAAAACCCGAGCCAAAGTTACCCATGCATAATCTGTCAGTGATTGATGACAGCAAGGATATTACCATTTTAATAAGGTCTATAAGAACTGAGAGTCTAAGAATAGGTCTCCGGGCCTGTGACTGACAGGATACATTGGACCAGCCCGAAGAGCTCCTGACCACTCACTGATGTGCAGCCTTCTGGTCCAGGAACCAGGTGCCTCACAGAGCTGGAAGCTGCAGAAGGGATCTTGCCTGACATTATCTCCATGATACAATATAAGGCAGTGCTGTTTTCAATTGCTACCAGGAACATTGGGTTCCCTTTGGGGTTCTTAGTCTCATTAATAAAAGGCTTTAAAAAACAGACTCAGAAGGGTGCTCAAGGACCATTTTATCAGCTCTTGAAAGAAAAAAACAGCAGTGTAGGCAAGCTGTAAATCACATAGCTGCTAGAAGGGGAGAGATGGAACTGAGAATGGTACTCTTTTAGAGACAGGGTTCAAGAAAAGCAGGATGGTCAGCAATGGAGGCCAGCTGCAGGAAGGGAGGGTGCTTCACCACACAGCTGTGACCGTCCAGAGCTCCAGAGCTTTGGGGAAGGTGTGCCTAGACCAGGAGAGCGCACAGTAGGGCTACTGAAAAAGATACCGAAAAGGGAGGAAAATCACGTGCTTTGAATTTAGAACTCAAAAGAATGAGCAGACTCAGCAGGGAAGATCTGCAAACTGCTACCCTGAGGGATGGGCTTCTGGGAGGTATAAGTATGTGATCTCACTAAGGGGATAATTATTCCTCCCACCCCCTTAACACTCCTTCAGGTCTATCAGATTTCCTGAGGAGCAGTCTCCTGGCCTGGTGATTGACAGGCTCTGCTGGACTCACTCTTAGGGGAAGAGACAATCAGAGTAGGGTGTCTCCATTCAGGGCAGCTGCTTCTGTTGTTGCTAGATTTTGTTTTGTGTCATTCGGGAGGTTTGGGGGGGGGGGGGCTTTGTGAAGGTTTACTTTTTAGTGTTAGCAGAGAATTAGGAGGTGGAATCCAAAGTCTACTGTGAGGCAGAGGTCGGTCCTTAATGGCTTCTAAGGCTTCTAATCCCTGTCTGGTGGAGTGACAGTGGGAGCGTCTGCTCAATTAAACTGCAATACTAACAGCTGCACAGACACAGCTCAGCTTGGATCAGCTCATTCAGTAGCTTCTGATTTACTGAGCCTTCCCCCGTCTATTACAGCAGTCTCCGTCACGTGCTAAAGTTTGCCTCTCCCACCAAGTCAGAGGTTTTCTTCTCAATCAACAAGTGGGTAAATGCGGACGGGTAGCCTCTTGACTGTTAAGTATAAAAAGATCTTTCCAAGACTTGTTTCAAATGTCATTTTGCCTCAAGTGCTTCTCGAGTTGTTATTAATAAAACAAAACAACCCCCCCCCCCAAAAAAAAAACCACTAAGAGCAATTATGTCTGTTGGCTACTTGCCACATACCAGGTGTTCGTCGGTTCCTCTGCTTCGGCTCCTGGCAGCCTCCAGAGCAGTTATTATTATCCTTTGTTCTGTACTCGGCGAGAACAGCTAAGGTCACTCCTAGACACTCTTCCAATATGCTTGCCTCTTTTCGGGAATATTCTAAAAGGATTTTATGATAGTTTGGGGACCGAGTAGCAGGAAAGATACGGAATGCCCTGGCTGCTTACCAGGATGCAGGAAGGTGCGGGGTTAGACATGGGTGACTTTTGAAATGTCTATGTTTTGTATGAGCTATTTATGCATCTGGAGGTGCGTCAGGGATGACACAATCAGTTGGAGAATACGAGACCTATAATCAACGCTACAGGGCTCAGCAGAAGTAGTTTAAACAGGGAAAAGCTCAGATTTAGACCTGCTCTTTCCAAAGCAAGCAACAATAGAGCATCGAGCTGACAGCCAGCCTCCGGCTGAAAGCAGGTGATGTCAGTACCGACCTCCTAACCAACCTTACCCCAGACTAATTTCAAAGCACAAGTGTTGATTGGGCAGTATTATTAGCTTCATGTTCACAGGATAAACTTGGGATTCAACCAGAAGGGGGTGGGGGTGGATTAATAAGGCTCTCTGTTCCTCCCTCCTACTCGCTCGCTCTCCTTCACCCCGCCTGAAAAAACGTCCCAATAACAGCCCTAACTACCATTTGTAGACTTCACTCTGTCCACACAGTCTTTCACAGATGTCCTCTAACTTCATGGGCTGGGTCTTCGCAGCACTCCTCAGTACCTTTGAGATGAACTCCTACGAAGTTACCAATATTTGCCTTGGGCTCATGATCTTCTTCCTGCCTCACCCTCCTGAGAAGCTGTGTGGTTTTCCATGTGTGCTACCACGCCTGCCTAATAGCTAACTTAAACTGAGGGATGGCTCAAGCTAAGAGGGAGGTAAGGGGAAGGAGAGAGAGAGAGAGAGAGAGAGAGAGAGAGAGAGAGAGAGAGAGAGAGAGAGAGAGAGA
>JADRCD010220520.1:0-42520 GCA_019843815.1 Montemys delectorum | reverse complement strand
ACATCTATGCTCTTCAGAGAGAATTTTTTTTCTTTTTTTCTTGCCGTCCTCACTGTCACCTCCTCCTTGTCCCTCTCCTCTGCCTCCTCCTCCTCCTCCATTTTCTGCCCTATATCCTCATCCTCATCTTTGTCCTTCTCCTCCCTTCTCCTCCTAGTATTAGTTCTTTGTTTCTTATTTTTGACATCTTGACCATGATATGTCACGGAGAGTTTCCTCTCTGATCCAGTCTATTTGGAGTTCTAATAGCTTCCTGTCATTAGATGTCTACTTATTTCTCTGGATTTGGAAAATCCTTGGCAGTAATTTGATTGAAAGCTTTTCTGTGTCCTTACCTTTTATGTTAGTTCCCCTCTCCCATGGATTCTTAGATTTTTGTCTCTTATATGTATCCTGTTCTTCTTGGAAATGTTTTCCTTATGTATTTCTGTGAATGATATTTTTGATCTTTTCCTCCACCACGGATATTCAGTAGTTTGATCATATTCGTTGATGATACTTCTTTCTCCACTATTTATTTTATTGATTCTTTCCAGAATATTTGGTTATTTTCTGTTTCTCTATTTCCTTGAAGAATTTTCTTCCATATTTCTAATTTTAAGTTATTTTTGAAAGTCTTTACACAAGCACTGTATTTACCCATTTCCACAACTCCTCACTTCCCAGCTCCTACTGTCTTTCCTTGCCTCTTAAATTCATGACCTCCTCTTCTTTAATTAATATACATATGCATATACATGTGTTTATGAATATGTATATCTCTCACATATACAGAGAGAGAGCCAGAGTGAGAGCCAGAGCAAGAATAAGGGAAGAGAGAGAGAGAGACAGAGACAGAGACAGAAAGACAGAGAGAGCACAGATTCAGAGTTGTTCATATATGTTTAGGGATGACCACTTAGGATAGGAAAAATTATCAGGGGCCTCATCCCTGGAGGAAACTTATTCTTCCTGTCTCAGCAGCTATTACTTGCCTATAGCTCTTTATCTAGGGGTAGGCCATTTTGTGAACTCCCCATAAGCATTGACATGCCAATGAGTTTGTCATTATGCAGGTCTTGTTTAGGTAACTTCCCTGTCCTTCAATAAAGTCTGGAATACCAAACCTTGCAGCAGGTCTTTTGACCCCTTATAATTAGTCTACCACCACTTCCGTTATGTTCCTTGAGCCTTAGTTGTGACAGTTGTGTTGAATATGTATCAGTTGGGTTCAAGAAACCCACAGTCACTTATTCTCTGGGTTTCAGTCACTCCCAGGCCTATGTAATAGTCCAATGGTTCTCAACCTTCCTTATTCTGTGTCCCTTTAATACAGTCCCTCATATTGTTGTGATGCTTAGCCATAACATTATTTTGTTGCTATTTCATAAATATAATACAAATCATAATGTAAATATCGGATATATAGGATATCTGATATGAGACCTCCAAAGACATCAAGACCCAAAGGTTGAAAAACACTGTAATAACCTCTACTGATAAAAAGAAAAAGGCTTCTTTGATGGGGGGGAGGTGAGAGTTATACTTATCCATAGGTAGAAGGTTCTTAAATATTTTTTAATTTTTTCTTCAAAGGTCCTGATTCTTTTACCTCCTTTGATAATTTTCTAGTTTATACCTTGAATTAATTTAGCAACTTTTCCATGTCTTGTATCAAATATTTTTTCTATTTATTTTATTCTGCTAGTTGGTCAGTTGGTCTTTGAACCTTTTCAACAGTCTTTTCAACCCTGTTTCAGGCAACTGAGCTATCTCATAATCTTTGCCAATGTTGTGAGGCTGTCTGTCAACTTGTGATGATATAATAATGGTGGTATGTCTCTTATGTGTGTGTGTATGTGTGTGTGTGTGTGTGTGTGTGTGTGTGTGTTTGTGTGTGTGTGTGTGTGTTATATTGTGTATTATGATTCTGACAAAATCTATTCAACTTCTGGTTTTGGACTTTTCTATTTTTTCCAACTATTTTTGTTTGTTTTGCTTTATGTGAGTTTTACTGGTTGGTTTTCTTTGCTTGTATTTATATATAGGAAGAAAGTTGACTGCGATAATAGCTATGATGGTATGATAAACATCACAAATTTAACAGCCATAAAAGAGTCTCTCTATAAGACTATGACTGAAAATTAGAATATGCTTGTGTTTCCACAGTGTCAACTTTATTAAGATAATAAATTCACTAGGTAGGATGGTTTCAAAGGCAACAATTTTTCTGACAACCCTACTTTTCTTGGCAGTCTGACCAAAGCAAACATGAATTATTTTATCTCAGTCTTTTAATTTTTTTAGTAATAGTCTCACATCACACATCACATAGTTAGTATATCTCTATATGTGTGTATGTATGTGTTGAGTGGATACCAGCGGTGAAAGAGACTACACCAGAGTTGTAGGAGGTTTCTGAAGTAGGATGATAGAAATACAGACAGGGTCTGCATTGATAAAATAAGCAATCAAGATCAGCTCCAGAGAAGAAGCTCCCACTCTCTACAGACTGATGTGGTGTCATGGTAGAGACCAGTCATGCAGAGACAAGCCTAAGGGCCAGATGAAAGGGCAGGAGCAGGTTCAGCGCAGTACTGAGTGGGCAGATGGACTGCAGCTCCAAAGAGATGAGCAGGAAGATAGGCAATAACAGTTAAATAGATCATAACAACAGGGGAGGCTGGGAGCTGAGCCTGTGCTCCTTGACATACACAGTAGGTGTAAGATGGCCAGAGGAAGCCATTGCCATGGTAGTAGTGGGTGTCTACGTCTTTAAGGGTACAGATAAGTTATCCTCTTTCCTGAATCTGATGTGTCTGAGAAGTCATTTGATCTGGTTTCTCTGGTCTGACTTTGATATGCCTACAGTCTGATAATTCACCCTGATAAATTTGTATGGCCCCCCCTTTTCCTACTCAATGGAATAAGTTATTTATCTGTCTATGCTGCAGGGGTATTGCTGAACAGATGGTGCTGTTTGTGGATCCAACCAAGTGCATAGTCATCCTCCATCCTCGAAAAGGAGCAAAAGCTGCTTGTAAAATAGAGCCTTTCAAGGAAAAGCCACTCTGACAAAGCAACAACTTACATCATATGGAATGACAGTTCAGGGCACAGCCTGATCTCAACAACTGTCTTCTTGACTTGTGTTCCCTATAAACTTTTAAAAAGATTTATGAATCTTTATTTTATGTGTCTACATGTTTTGCCAGCATATGTGGATGTGCACCACATGTGTGCCTGCAATTTGTAAAGTTTAGAAGAGGGCATCAGAACCCCTGAAGCTGGAGTTATGGATGGTTGTGAGCCAGCCTGTGGGAGCAGGGAACTGAAACTGGGTCCTCTTTAAGAGCAACAAGGGCTCTTAACCATTGAGACATCTCTTCAGCCACATAGTCAGTCCTCCCTGAGTCTGTACACAGAAATGGCAGGGTTTGTCAGTTTGGGAGATTCTATCTTGAGAGTCCTACTGTCTAGTATCACATGTTCTGAGGTTTCCTGAGAGTACAGTTCACAAAGTCTCAATTCAGTATCAATTCTCGTGAGACTGTACCTGTCTGCTTTAGCTTCAGTAGTCACCAGTACAGCTCTGTTTGTAGTCACCCCCCATTAGATCTCTAGTCTTGCCCTTGGGCCCTCTCAGTGCCACCTTCACCACCCCTCTGAGCCTAGATGCTCCCACTCCTCGCTCCACATTCTGCCAGTGCTGCTCATGTTCCTCCACTCCAGATGAACAGTATTTTCCTTGTCCATTTATCCAGCTAAGACTGATAAAACTACTGTGAACAGTACTGTGATAAGCATTGGGTTGAAGCTTTTTTTACTATTTAATGGCTGACACTCTCTAAGGTATATGGAGAAGGAAGGGGAAGAAAAGATACTTGTATTTGAAGTGACCTAAACAGACTGCCAGAATGTTTTCTTTTTCTTATTGGCTGTTTTATTTATTTACATTTCAAATGTTATCCTCTTTCCTGGTTTCCTCTCCAGAAACTCCGTGCTTCTATGATGGTGCTCACACACCCACCCACCCACTCCCACCTCCCTGCCCTGGCATTCTCCTATACTGGGGCATCAAGCCTTCCCAGGACCAAGGGCCTCTCCTCCCATTGATGCCCAACAAGGTCATCCTTTGCTACATATATGGCTGGAGCCATGGAACCCTCCATGTATACTCTTGGTTGATAGTTTAGTCCCTGGGAGCTCTGGAGGGTCTAATTGGTAGATATTGTTGTTCTTTGTATGGGTTACAAACCCCTTCAGCTCTTTCAGTTCTTTCACTCCTCCATTGGAGGCCCTGTGTTCAGTCCAGTAGTTGGCTGTGAGCATCTGCCTCTGTATTTTCCAGGTTGTGGCAGAGCTTCTCAGGAAACAGCTATATCAGGCTCCTGTCAGTAAGCACTTCTTGGAATCTGCAATAGTGTTTGGGTTTGGTGTCTGTATATGGGATGAATCCCCAGGTGAGGCAGTCTCTGGATGGCCATTTCTTCTGTC
Source organism: Montemys delectorum (assembly GCA_019843815.1). NCBI lineage: Eukaryota > Metazoa > Chordata > Mammalia > Rodentia > Muridae > Montemys > Montemys delectorum. The sequence continues at coordinate 38,044 of JADRCD010220520.1, read as the reverse complement.
TCTGCTCCACAATTTGTCTCCATATTTCCTCCTGTGAGTATTTTGTTCCCCCTTCTAAGAAAGACTGAAGCATCCACACTTTGGTTTTCTAACTTCATGAGCTTCACATGGTCTGTGAGTTGTATTTTGGGTATTTCAAGCTTTTAGGCTAATATCCACTTATCAATGAGTGCATACCATGTGTGTTCTTTTGTGATGGGTTACCTCACTCAGGATGATATTTTCTAGTTCTATCCATTTGCCTTAGAATTTCATGAATTCATTGTTTTTAATAGCTGAGTAGTACTCCATTATGTAAATGCAAGAATGTTTTCAAGTTCAAAATTTGGGTTAGAGTATCAGTTATCTGATTTTGAGTGTTTTCAATATTTGAAGCATTCATAAAATTTTAGTTAGAAAAGTTAAAATCAATAAGAAAAGAAGATATAGAACTATAATAATAACTTCTATCAACTGCTTCTTCTAAATCAAATCTAAAGTTTGCAATTCCGAAAGCCTCCAGTCTACAGATATTTAAATGCTATGGGACTGTAGAAAGCTCTCCTCATCTCTTGACTCCTGGGTGACCAAATCTGGTTCTTGACTTCAGACCATTGTTGTGTCTAGGCCTTCACTCTTCCTTGACCAGTTGTGGTCTCTATATAGACACATAGCACACATATTGACCTTAACTGTTCAAAATAGAGTTCTGACTTCCCAAACAATGGTTTCTGCAACACCCCTCATCCCACAAAGCTTATGACTGCACAGTTTTTAATTTCCATAAGCAAGGACTCTTTTATACCCCCTCGATTAACAACAATCACTCTCAACAGCTACCTAGCTTTTCTCCCTCAGGTCACCATACCAGAAGAAAGGGTTACTTTAAAATGCAAAGTCAACTATAAATGCAAAGTCAAGAGCTTCCAAAGACTTCTCTGTACTAAGAACTCAGAAAGTCCCATCAGTGATCTGTGGAATGCTCCTCAGCAGATCTTACTTCCCTCCCAGTGCTGTATTGTCTGGGCAGTAGTCCCAATATCTTTCTGGAGATGAACTCAACTACACCTTAGTCATGTCCAAGATGTCTGACATCTTGTATACATACTGCTGCTCTTACCTCTGCTCAGAGACTTTCAACTTATATAATTTCCTTCCTTCCCTTATCTTAGTGTCTCTGACCATCCCATCAGCCTGTTTCCCTTTGCCTAGCCTAGACTCATCTCTCTAGGACAATGATTGGATGTTTTATATGTTAGAGACAAAGAATACTCCAGGTGTCACACAAAGTAAGGCACAGACAGAAAGGGTGCACCAATGCTGGTTCAAACAGAGCTTTCAAGCTCACTGGGGCAGGAAGGGCCACTTGACTTTTATTCTAACACAGTGAAGAGTGACTTCCCTATCCACTGGGGTCTGACATCATAATCTTTCTTTACTGGCTAATTTTAAAAGAATTGGTACAAAGGAAATAAAGGAAAGATGAAAGGAGTCGGACACAAGGTCCCAGAATGCAGCATGGCCTTTGTATAAACTAAAGTTTTACCAGGTGTGGTCTGCAAATGGGGTTTAAAACATTTGCATAAGGATTTTCCTAGGTGTAGGAAATAAAGAGATTTGAATGCTCTATGTTAAATAAAAGTTAGCATTTGACAGAAAAAATCTAATACTTAATGTTATATATGTATGTGTATGTGTGTATGTGTGTGTGTGTATTCAAATAGCAAATAGATACTAGTGATTGATTAGTATCTCTGTTCATTTCTCTGGAGAAACCCAGGGAATGTAGCAATCTTTTCTACTTTCTTTTACCAGAGATTCTGCTGGTCACATTTGCTTAGTAATTTGATCCTCACAAATACTCAGAGTTGAGAAGATGTGGCCTTTCTCAAGGTTTAATATGTCTTTAAGTCACAGCTTCTAATAAGCTCTACAGTACGCCCAGGCGTACCTCACACCAGTCTTTACTTTCTTATCTACATTCACCTCTCCTCTTTAAAAGTTGTATGTTCAATTTTGATGAATGGCCTTTTGTCACCCTTCAACAGCAGTGTCTTGCACAGTTTTCAGTGTCCAGTGAGTAATTCTGCCTTCTCCTTTCTCCTATTCCCTCTTCCTAACCTAGGCACATTCTCTTTTCTTCATTGCTTATGGCTGCTGTATTCTCCAAGGAATGATAGCCTTCCTGGGCCACCCAGAAGTTGGATATAGGAGAGCAGGTTAGGTCAGAGAGAGCAGGCCTGGGAACAATTTGTGCTGGAAGACAGTGGATGCTTCACTCACAGATAGGTTTGTTTCTTAGAATTTTTTGGAAGGTTGTCATGTGAAACCTTAAATATACTTCCCCATAGAAACAATATCATTAGTGATAGATAGGGTCTTGGGGGCAAGGAGAAACCTTGTACAATGTAGATGTCCAAATAAGATAGTACTAGATAATCTTTGAATTCTTAGAATTCAAACGGATTCTGGAGAAAAGCTGTTTCTGTTTCAAATGGGGAAATCAAGAACATATTCTTTACCTCCAGTTTCTGTTTCTCTGTATATGAGAGTATCTCTACTATATACTCTTAATTCAGTTCAGTGGCAACACAGCCCATTGTATATTTCCAGAGTTGTGGGGCCAGTGCAGGTATGAATCTTGCCTGACTCTCATATTGTCAAGAAGGGATAGTGAGAGTCTCTGGGACCTGTTATGTAAGGGTACGCTGGTAGGACTGTGGTCAAGGTACACATAGAAGTCACTTTGGTTTCAGGGGAATAACAAATGTTGGACTGGGCACTTTGTAGAAAGTCAGAAAAGTTAAACAATATGAGCAATAAGAAGAGTCCCCACACCTTACCTTAAAAGGAGTCTCCACATGTGGAGGTATGGGTGTCCCTAAGTGTATCCTGTTACCTGTGGCAAAACAGAGGTAAGAAAAGTATCAAGAAATGTTACTAGGTAAATATTAATGTTATTCTTTACATGGAAAGTAAATGCTGACCTAATGTACTTCTATAAGTCTTCCTTGGAGGAGAAGATGGCTTTTGGCTTTGTCCTTTTAACTTGTACTGGGACATGAACTATCTAATTTCCCAGATCCCCTGTTTTATACAGCTAGACTACATTGCATTGTGTTTTAAAAACTGAAATCATCTTTATAAAACATTTGCAAGTTGGGAGAAACATTAAGAATAATTATGAATATTTCTCTAGAACATTTCTTTTCCAAGATGTTGCTCGTGCTCCTCATTAATAAAAAGTCACCTGATATGAGGTCAGGTGCTTCTTGTTTCTGTCCTGAGAGAGTCCACATGAGACATGGGTCTGAAGCATCCCAGCTGCACAGTATTGGAGGCAGCATCTGGAGTTCTGAATTTCTCTTCTCCCACAAATATTGCAAAGAGTTTTCCATTAGGTGAAGGACTGTGGCAAACACCACTCATAATTCAGTTAGGCAAGACTCTACCCTTTCTTATTATTTGGCAATCGAACCACTATATATGATTCTCAGTGTTGTTGAACTATGAGAAGCTAAAACTGCCTACTGTGGAGGACTAAAACTTTTATTACCTAGTGTCTTCTATGTCCATGAATTCTCTTTTGTGGTGTAGAGGTCTTCTTGGATTTTGTTTTGTTTTGTTTTGTTTTGTTGTTTATTATAATCATTATTTTTTTATTTTTCTGCGAAAGATGAAATATAATTTAGGAAATTCAATAAAATTGAAATTCATAGGTATGTCTCTATGGTTAAAACAGAGATATGAGGAATTCAACATAGTAACCTTGAGCTGGCATATAGATGGCTGGATCCATACCTTGCTGCTTTTAAACTAAGGGTCAGTATGGGTAGGAAATTTTAAAGGACGTATGCATCTCAGTTAGGGTTTTACTGCTGTAAGCAGACACCATGGCCAGGACAACTCTTATACAGGATAACATTTAATTGGGGCTCACTTACAGATTCAGAGGTTTAGGCCATTATCATCATGGTAGCAAGGATGGCAGCATCCAGACAGGCATAGCAATAGGGGAGCTGAGGGTTCTACATCTTGTTTTGAGGGCAAACTGAAGAAGAATGGCAACCTCAGACAGCTAGGAGGAGGATCTCAAAGCTCTCCCCTAAAATGAAACCCTTCCTCCAACAAGGCCACACTTCCTCATAGTACCACTCCCTAGGCCAAGCATATTCAAACTACCACAATATAGTTGGCCATATTTGCTAGAAAAGATATAGGAGGCTACATTTTCGCATCTAATACAGAATCAACAGGGTTGGCGGCTTTACCACCAGAAATGTTCAAAAGCATGTTAGTGGGCCATTTCGTAGAGACTTTATCATAGTTAGTATATGAAATGCTTCAATTAGATGGTACAGTAGGCTATATTAGTCAGATTAGAAGATTTTGGTTAAAAGATTATTGCAAATAAACTGGTATGTTTATTAAAGATATCTTGGAAGTTTTCTATAAAAATAGAGATTTAATACCTAGCTCAAGGAAGAAGATAAATCATATGTGATATGAGCCCACAATACATGGATCTTAATTTTGGCACCAAGATTAAATCATTAGGAATAGAAACATATTGGAATCCAGACTGGAATCTCTCAGTGAGCAAGCACAAGAATAACCAAGGATTTAAAGTTATGAAATAGTTCTAAAGAGCATTAATTGTCTTAAGATGGAAAGATCAAAGAAACTGAGTTGTTTATTACAGGGAAGGCTATTCAGGCATAGATGGATGGATACCCAGGCAGAGTGAGCATGTGGCAAGCATTCTGAGTTGTCTAGAGCTGGGATGAGATGATGGAATGTATTTTATACTGTCTAGAATAACAGCCATTAACCACATGTGGCTTTCAAGACCTAGAAATGTGCTAGTCCATCTAAGGAATTCAATCCAATTTAACTTAACTTGGTGTTAACCTAAAAGTTCATACACAACTGAAAGATAGCATGGTTGAAAATACTGACTGCTCCTTAATCTTGTGGGCAGCTCTGGACTTTGGTCTCTTATTGTTTTTAGATTTATCCAAACTGTAAAAGCAAATGGGTGGTGGAATGAAACCCTAGTGCCCACTTTACAGAATATACACTGTTAGTTTATTTGTTTTAGTTTCTTCCTACTCATATCACTAATTCGGCACCTCCCATGTTCAGACTTCTCAGTAAATGGCATCTGTTAAAAGTCCTATCCACATATCTTACGTGTTTCATTATTGGTTATAGGAATTAACTCTTGCTAATGTCCTCTTCCAACAACACTACTCTTTCCAGGTTTCCAGAATACATTTCAATAGAGAACAAACCTTTGATGCCCACTATAGATTTGTGTGCTATGGTAAGGGAAATACTTACATTGTCTTATATATTTTTATTTACCTTCAAAAATTAAAAAAAATGTAAATATGTAAAAATGTAAATTAAAATACAAGAAACAAGTCTAGTCCTAAAGACTAGGAACTAGTCTGATGGTCGTCTTCACAGATTCATTATATACAAGGTAGGTGTATAAAAGGTAGGTGTGGAAATAGAAGTTGTAATTGTTAGAGTTTAGTGCCATTAAAGAAAAACCTCAAACCCTGAACCGCATAAGGAAGAAAATTCTCCTCTGGTGTTCCAGCTTATAACACTCAAATTTATTTGAGAGAATAAAGCCTGAACTTTGAGCTCTATCAAAAGGATCATACTCTAAAAATGTTCGCCCAGGCAAGTTTGTTCCCGGATGTAAACACTAAGCTATACAGAACCCACCACAGCTGTGGTAGAGGAGAGAGAGAGGAGCTTGACTGCTCAAGCTGGCACAACTTGTTCATGTTGTTTTGAGACAAGCAAAAATGAAGAGCTTCAAGATCAAGAGCCACAGTTCTATATGGCATCTGAGATAAATTCTTATGTGCTAGGATTTGATTTTCCGTAAGGAAGCTCTATGAAGCCACTGTAAAAAGTTGAGAAGGATGCCAGACAATGGTGGAATATGCCTTTAATACCAGGCAGAGGTAGGAAAAGCTCAGTGAGCTCCAGGTTAGTTTGGTGTACAGACTGAGTTCCAGGACAACCCTGGCTACACAGAGAAACACTACCTCAAAAAGCAAAAATAAATAAATAAATGAATAAATAAAACTGAGAATGTATAACCTAACTTGAAATAGAGGCATCAGGAAAGTGTTTCAGAACTATGGGACATCATCTAATTAAAGCTAGAGATATTATATGAAACCAATCCAAAAGAAAGGAATAAATACTGTGTCTAAGATACTGCCCCTGACCAGAAAGAATTGTCCAAACTTGTTAGAGTGGAGCTGATGTCATGCTGAGTCCCAGTGCTAGACATGGTCCTGTAGTACTTAGTCCTTTCCTTGATGGATTTCAGTGTTCTTTATACTGAGAGCTGAAATCTATCTCTCCCTGTAGTTATGGATGTCAGCTATTTTGCCATAGGAACAAGAGGAGTAAATAATAGAGTTGAAAGAGTTGGCAACAAGAAGTAGACAACATTAATCAAGCATAGGATATTACTTGGATTTTTATTTTCTTTTTAGGGTTTTTAAAGTATTTTTAGTCTGATATAATTGCAGATTTGCATTGCATTATAAGCAATAGTAGTAAGAATTACCCAGGTTTTCCTAACAGGAAAATCTGACATCACTATAATGCAATGTAACATAGTGACCTTAAGTTGTTATTTGATTTGAATTTGCATGTTTGGTTTAATCAAATGTGTAACCATAGTGGACAGTGTATAGATTAGTTTCAGTAGAGGAATTCTTCATGTTGTCCATTGTAAATATGCCAATTTCAGAAAAAAAAGATTCCCTTAATAGGTAGATATTTGAAATGTATGAATGGTGTATCTCTTCTATTTGAGTTTTCTTTCACCAGCATTTTGTAATTTTCAGCATAGTCTCATATGCCCATTTCAGTTTTTGTAGAACAGTTGGGAATAATGTGTTTTTGAATTCAGTTCCCCTTGTTAATAAATAGAAATATGACCACTTTCTCTATGTTTCTTTTAAATCCTGACTCATTCCTTACTTACCTCTCTCAATTAGAATTTGTCTATGTGATTTTGTTGACTATATCTTTCTACATACAATCATGTCTTCTACAAATGTGTATGGCTTACTTCTTCACAGTTGTCATTATTTTTATTTCTTTTTCTTGTTAATTGCATAAGTCTTTATACTAGAATTTATAGTTCCTTGTTTAGTAATAATTATGGAGGAGACTAACCCTGCTTTGTTTCTAATCTTAGAGGGATTGGGTTTTTTTGTTTGTTTGATTTTTTTGTTTTGTTTTTTGTTTTTGTTTTTTGTTTTTTTTTTTTGTTTTTTTGTTTTTTTAATTGATGAGTAGGGTCTTACCTGACAAGTTTTACAACTGTGTTTTCTTATTTTTTTCTTTGTAACATTGAGGAAGTGCCCTCTATTCCTACTTTTTACAATAGGTGTTGAAATATAAATCAAAGATAGATCTTGAAGAGTCTAACTTTATCAGTACATTTGAATTTAAGACCATAGAACCATTAGAAAACTTCTCTGTTTAAGGCACCGCTAGTATAGAGCCTTACCTAAGAAACTGGTACAAGTGTAAATGGTTGTTAGGGAATAAAGGTTGGGGTACAGTGTTCTGTGCAATAAGGGCTGTGGTCTATGAGTCCTGAAATTTTGCTGGGACCCAAACAAGTCAAATACAACTTTTCATATAAGGTTCTTTGCATGCAGAAAATGACAAGATGAAGAAGTTAGCAAATGCAGCAGGAGTCAGGCAACAACAATGGTATCAAACTCTTGTGCAGATTTCAGGTCATTTAAACTTGTGGGAGTTTGTTTTGTGATCCAGGTTGTGGTCATACTTGGTGAATTTTATAAGGAAACGTTTCCATATTTTCTGTTCTTGCTGGCTAATTGTGTTGGCCATTTCTTTTATACCATGCTGGGTTCCAACTAGTAGTTCTATCATTTGCAAAGTAAATTGTTGAAGACTGGAACTCTAGTTTGGCACTCCTCAATTTGTTCTCATGGCTATTGGCTTTTGTTTTTTGTTATTTGAAATTCTATTGTCGGTTTTAGGATTATTATGCTATTACTGCCATATCTATCACTTTACCATTATAAAGTATCTCATCTCTTATTATTTTTACTTCTCACAAATATACTTTATAGCCACTCTATTTCTATCAATTAGCTTTTACATTATATAACATATTTTGGTCTTTCATTCTTATTAAATTCAAAATATGTTTTTTCAGGGCAGCATATTTTTTATCCTTTGTGGTAACCTCTCAGTTTTAGCTATCAGAGGACAACCTACAAGAATGAATTCTCAGCTAGGCAGTGGTGGCGCACGCCTTTAATTCCAGCACTTGGGAGGCAGAGACAGAGGCAGGTGGACTACTGAATTCTAGGCCTTGGACAGCCTTGGCTGTCCTGGAACTCACTCTGTACACTAGGCTGGCCTTGAACTCAGAAATCCCCCTGGCTCTGCCTCCCAAGTGCTGGGATTAAAGGCTCCACTGCCTAGACAACCATAACTTTTTAAGACCCACTCTCCCTCTCTTCATCTTCTGGTTCTCCATTAATATGGTATGCTAGTTTTCTCCCTGACTTCACAGGAAGGAATGTACCTTTAATACTATAAATCAGATTTTTAAAAAAAATGAACAAAAAACAAACAAGTAAAAATGACATGGCTAAGGACATCATAACATGGGAAATTATTATCTTGTTTGCCTAAGTTGTCATGGTGTCAAACTGCCTTCAAAATATCTATAGTTATATTGATAGACAAATGCTACGCTAGCTGTAATTGGAGAAGGCTGTCTTTGAAGTAAACAATGGTAAATGCAGAAATTCATGGTTCTTCCAAATACTGACAAAAAGTGACAGTAGAATGCTTATCCCTGAACAAGACAATTCTGCCTTCTCCTAAAACTGAAGGAACAACATGCAAAAGGAGGTGGAAAGAATGGAAGAGCTCAAAGATAGGAAGAAGGGCTGCAAATGCCTCATGTGGGCAGGACACAGCCGTTGTGGTCAATGTTGGAAAGCAGCTGTGGTTTCCTGTAATGGTTCTACCTGCACAAGACTGGCTCTGTAAACTACCAGCTGTAGATCAGGGAGAGAGACATGCTGAACTAGTAGGAAATGCTAGATTTCGGGGGGAAGGATTCAGCAGCTTTAGTACACATTGTTCAAGCAGGGTTGTTGCTTCCTGTCAAGCTACTTGCCACTATTGCACCCTCGGGGATAGCTGGCCAGGCTGGTCATTGCTTTAGTTCATAGGCTTTACAGTTAGATAAAACTTTTAATTACTTTTCTTCATTGACTGAGCTCAAATCTATGAAGTCATGTTTACAAAATCCATAGAGTACTCAATACTAAAGTCTTATCTTCTACTTCAGGGAGGTAATCAAGGGCCATGGTCATTCCCTATATAGAGTTTTGGAAGTCTTCTGCAGGCTCCTGACCAGTAACTTGAAGAGAGGACTCTTATGGGTTTTTGCTAGATAGTCTATGCCTTTTTGGAAGTGCATTTCACACTCAAATGGCATGACATATATATATATGTATATACACACATATATGTATATACATATATATATATACCATAAATTTTAAGTAAATATATAACATATTCCAGTGGATTTTTAAATAATCTTTATTGTTCTTGATTCTGATTCCTTCCTTCACCATTAATATTACAGCATCAAAAAAATATTAAATTTCTGAAGAGATTGAAAATGACACTAGAAGATGGAAAGATGTTCCATGTTCATGGATTTACTACTTTGAAGATAACCATCCTACCAAACACAATTTACAGAGTCAATGCAATTCTGGTCAAAATTTCTGGGATATTTTTCAGAGAAATAGAAAAAAAAAATAAATCCTAAAATTCATATAGAACCAAGAACAACTCCTCATAGTGAAGGCAACCCTGAGAAAAAACAAGGCTGTTTGAGGAATTCCCATTCCCGATTTCAAGCTATAACCTTTTCAGCTGTTTTGCTGAGCCTTTCGGTGTGTTTGTGGAAGGTGGGATAGTTTGCTGGTTGTTGTATTTCTGGTTTGATAATTATCACTTGGTTATTTTAATTATTTTGGCTAATATTTTCTAATTTTCCATTTGTTTCAAGAGAATTAATTCACAATGGCTTATGAATCGTTTTTATGATGGCTGATTGAAAATCTTTGTCACATAGCTCCAATATTGTATTGGTTTTGGCACTGATATCTATTGGCTGTCTTTTCTCACTTGAGATATGATTTTCCTGGATGAGGAGTTTTATTTTTATTCAGAATATTATGATATATTTGAATATTATGAAACTGTAGACATTGTTCAGACTTCTTGACCCAAGTACGATTACTTGGCCATGAACGTAGAATTTTTCCCACTGGTGATTGGCTCAAGTAGGTCAGGTATTGTCAAAAGAGATTTGTGTGTCTTTTTGTTGCCTGTATTCTGGGTAAGAGGAACAGGCCTTTCTTGGCATTTGTTGTCAGTGCCTGCAGATGCTTCTGGCTCACAGGTTTTTATGTTCTCCTGGAAACAACAACAAAACCCACATGAAGCCTGCAAAGTGATCTTTCTCAAATCCCAGTGTCCCTCCCAGAAGCACTGTTACCTGTCCAATGTATTTAACTGTAAGAAGGAGGCTCTGTGAAGAATGGAGCTATTCTAGTTTTGCCAAACTTGGAGGTTTAATACATTGTGCTTTAATATTTTTGTTTATATTTAGTTTTCCAACTAAGTAATATTTCTTTAATTATTGCACAAAATCAGATAAGTCCAATTGCCAAGTATTTTGATTTAGTTGCTATTTGGAATGCTCTGGAATGTATATTTTTTAAAGTCTGGGCAAGCTGGGTATGAAGTTTTCTATTTAGACTTCAATAACTACTAAAGGCAACAAGGTATCTACCTTCCTTTGGGTAAGCTATTTTTCAACAATAAAGAATAAAGGAAACCATTGTGGTGCTTGGTTTTGTGTCAGCTTGGCATATGCTAGAATTATCAGAGAAGAAGGAACTTTAGCTGAGAAAATGCATCCATCATTTTGGCCTGTAGACAGGCCAACGATTGACATGGAAGAGCGCAGCCCATTGTGGGTGGTACCTCTCTAGGCATGTGGTTGTAAGTATAAGAAAACAGACTGAGCAAACCACAATTATCAAGCTCATAAGCTGTGTCTTTCCATGGCTTCTGCTTCAAATCCTGCCTCCATGTTTCTGCTCTGAGTTTCTACCCTCGTTTCTCTTCATGAGTATGACCAGTAAGCCAACAAAGCCCTTTCCTCCCCAAGTTATTTTCCATCATGGTGTGTGCTGCATAGTAATATCAACTTGACAGGTGGCACAAGCTAAAATCATCTGAGATGAGAGAACCTCAATTAAAAAAAAAAAAATGCCTCTCCATAGGCTGTAGTCAAGCCTGGACAGCTTTTTCTTAATTGGGATTGATGACACCTGCTCCTTGTGGATGTTGTCATTCCTGGGCTGGTGGTTCTGGGTTCTAAAAGAAAGCAGCCTGAATGAACAAACAATGAGGAGCAAGCCAGAAAGCAGTACCCCTCCATGGTCTCTGCATCAGCTCCTGCCTCCAGGTTCCTGCCCTGTTTGAGTTCCTGACTGCTTCCTTCTGTGAGGAATGGTGCTATGGAAGTATTAGCCAAATTAACCCTTCCCTTCCTAAGTTGCTTTGGTCATGGTGTTTTATCACAGCAATAGCGACCCTAACAATACTGTTACAACCATGGGAAGCAAACTAAGACAACCATCAAACTTCTCTTTAAAAAATGGAAAGAGTTTTGTCTTCCACAATTTTCCCAAGAATATACCTAGGACATAATGGACCATACTCTGTGGACTTGAGTATACCTTCATTGTCATACCATTGAGCTGGATAGCCAGTCACTGCAGAGTGGCCTCTTGTGTATACTTGTATGTTTGTCTCCTAGGAAACAAAATTGTGCTTATTTGTAAAATATATGCTATTTATTTGGAATATTTAGCTATAAAACATGTATTCTTAAAGATGCTTACAGAAACTATTTTGTAGCATGTACTTACACTATAAGCTACAAAAACATTCAGAGAATGTATTTAAAAGTCCAAGGAGGACTCTTAAATTTATAACTCATTTCTGTTATAATGGGTAGACATTTTTCTTTTGTGAGAAGTAAGGTCTCATGTGGGAACCTAATTTGAATATTTCTTATTTAATTATTACTTTGTTAATTAAAAAGTAAACTGTGTTGGGAAATAATAGTTTCTGTTGACTTATTTGACAAATTTTCTCTAGCTTAGGCTTTTTAAGAACTGCCTGCCTGTTGATAAACTCTATATTGTTATGTCGACCAAGTCTTATTTAACTATTTATTAACATATTATGTGTTATTGTATTGTTTGCACATGCATGTGGAATTCAGAGATCAATCTCAGACATTATTCTCAGGAGCCATCCTTGTTTCTGAAGATAGTATTTCTAGGATCTTGGGATCCACTGATCAGGCCAGGCTGACTGGCCAGTGACCTGAGTGTCTCCAGCATCCCAGCACTGGGATTACAAGTGCACTGCAGCATGCCAGGCTTTTGTGCATGGTTGCTTCTGATGAGACTAAGGTTCTTAGGTTGTATAGTAAGCAATTTAGCATTTTACAGATGGAGAGCTCTCTCTACTCTCTAGGAAATGCTTTGTCGTTTGATTCTACGAATACCTAACCATTGAGACACAAGAATTGTAACACTTTATATTTAGAACTTGCCATTCAGAATATTGATGATATTGATGGGCTTTTCTTACCTGAGGTTTAACTTTTTGCTATCTTTTTAAAATTCCTGAACAAACTATCATTTGAACTGTGATTACACAGAACATGTTTTGATTACTCTTAAAAATTAGCAAATTCAAACCCAGATCAAGGACTCCCTGGAGGCAAATATTTGACTTACTGTTTATAATCCATTATCATATACTGCTAAAGTAAATTTTCTTTTAATTAAACAGTATACCTTGGACTGAATTTCATTTCTTCTCATAGTTTTCACTTTTCTTCTTTCTTTCTTTCTTTCTTTCTTTCTTTCTTTCTTTCTCTCTTCCTTCCTTCCTTCGTTCCTTCCTTCCTTCCTTCCTTCCTTCCTTCCTTCCTTCCTTCCTTCCTTTATTTTCTCTCCTTCCTTTCTTTCTTTCTTTCTTTCTTTCTTTCTTTCTTTCTTTCTTTCTTTCTTTCTTTCCTTCTTTCTTATTCATTTTCATTTACCAGTCACTCAACCAGGCAAAAATAGTCAACTTGAGTGCAAAGGATGCCTTCCCAGTTAGCATGGGTTAAAGACAGCCAGCTCTGTACTGGGTAGAAGAAGAAACTGATGTTGTATTCTTAGAAAGTATGAAGAGTCCCACTAGAGAGAAAGCCTACTACTTGGAAATCTAATTATTGCATTAAAATAATCTTGTTCATATTTATAGTGAAATTATGAAAATGAAATCAACATTTCACATTTTCAATGCTAATTAGGCCTTTTTCACCTGTGTTAAATGATTTTTAAATAATTTGAAAGACAACAGGAAAGAATAACAGCAGAATTAATATGAGAGTCAGTTGGCAGGCTATTTTGAAAGCATCAATCAAAGTAATTAATTATGGGACTATAAAAGGGGAAACAATAAAACATAAATGCTTATATACACAACACTTATGGATTATTATTATTATTATTATTATTATTATTATATGAGAGTCACGACAGTCTCTGGCAAAAAGAAACTTTGGAAAAATAACATGTAATTATAAAAATCATTTTCTCATATAAATGAAAATCAAGATTATTGTTTGACAATATAAAAAAGAATAGTCATTTAAAAATTCAAAATGTGTTGCTGGAATGGTGAATGTCACCAATGCTGTTAGATCCCTAGGACATAAGGTGGAAGGATAGAATAGACCTTTACAAGTCATTCTCTGACTTTCACACACATATATGCACCATGACATACATACAGGCACACTCATAAATACATACAACTAAATAAGTACAAGCAATTTAGTTAAAAATAATTTATGTCCTTCTGGGAAGCAATAATGAACATTCAGGAAAAAAACCCTATGGCTTCCTATGTAGCTAAGTAGTAACACTTTCCTAGAATGTATAAGGACCACACTTTAATAGTCAGTCCTGAAAAAAAAAAAAGTAGACATTTCAGTGTTTTCCTGAGGTTCTTTCAGAGGTTTTATGAGCCCTACATGTTATCCTTAAGTCCATGTGAAATTTTTTTGTTACACAACATCTTGATTAAAAATAAACTTCTTTGTGTGAATAGAAATATCACATTTTACTGTTTATTTACTTCTGAAAATAAGGAGTTCTTTCCTTTTGTTTATCCACTCAGCAAACACTGAGCATCTTAAGTGTCTAGACAAAAAAAAATTAAAGAAAATAGGGCCTTTCCCTTATGGAAGCTATAAAATGAATGTTCACAGTCAGAAGTCCCCAGCAACTGTGGAAGTGCTTGATCTTCTGAGCACTGAAATCTATCTCCACTGACGGGTGCAGAAACACAAGCTACATGGTCATGGAAATAAAACCAAACACGAAAAAAACAGTTTTCATGGTCCTATTTGTATTCATGGTGATAAAATACTTCATCTTGCTTTTGAGTCTATTTACTGGGACTGTTACCCTAGAATCTAGAGGTCTGAAATTATCAGCACTCTAAGTTTCATTGTTTTAGACACCCGTGAAACATATTTAAAGCGTCAGCTAAGTCATTCCTTCTTTGTCTTTCAGATAAAATTTTTAAAGAAAACAGGTCAAGATTCCTTACTATTGTGACATGTGCATTCTACCCAAATGAAGCAGATAAGAAATGGCAGATTTGTTAAATATACAGTAAAAGAAAGAACCATAAAAGGGCTAAAAGTTGGTGGAACAGAATTAGCCTGTAGGGCATATCACAGGGTCAGTGACTTGGTGTCTTTGATTGATGAGACAAAACTGAGCCCATCCAGAAAGAGGCAGTACTAGAGAAACAGCTAGGAACAAGCAAGCAAGCAAGTGTGGGTAAAACCAGCTCTCTGTTCTTGGCTACGAATGTGATGTGACTATCTGCTTGAAGCCCTTGCCACTAGGACTTCTCTAGCACGATGGCCTGTAATATGAATGGCTAGCTACAATAAGCCCCATCTCCCCTAAGATCCAAGAGGAGAGACATGATGTGGTTATGACCGATCTGCTAAGAAGACCTGAAGGATCCAAGTGGGTAATTCAAGACTGTTTCAGGAGGAACAATGTTCCATGCAGAGCAAACAGTGGGACAGAGGCATTGAGAAGGGGGGGGGTGATGTAAAGAGGCAGGAGGTCTATCTGGCTGCACAAAGTGAGGAGGGTAGAGCAGACAGAGATCACAGTGGCTCCCAGGGAAGCTGCATGGGTGAGGTAGTGCATATAACCCATTGTTGAAGAATAAAATAGGAAAGGCTTCACGGGACTTTTTGCTGAAGAATAAGATTATTGGACCTAATTATTTGAAGGATGATTCCACTTTCTTTGTTGGAAATCAAGTGAGGGGAAGCACCCAGACAAAGCTGTCATGAAGCCTTCACACACAGATTTAAGCAAGAGGGAAGTGGTGACTTTTCCAGGTTGGTGTTAAAAGTTGTTTGAATCCTCTCTATATTTTAAAGATTGTCAATAGAATTGGCTAATGGATTAGACATATATTTTCAAAATAGGAATCCAGAAGACTTGATGTAGAAATGTGTGCAAAATGTAGCAGTGCTCAAGCTTTGATATTTCCCTGTATTTTTATTTTATTTTTTAAACATTTTGAATGGCTTTGTTTCTATATCTGGGAACCTTGGAGATTTCTGTTTGACTGTTTGCTTTGTTCACATTCTTTTGACAGCTATCTTTTTAACTATACCATATGATAATTATTATAGGGTATTTAAACATGGAGAAGCATCACTTTTGGTCCTAGAAATGATGACAAGGGAAAATAAAAATTAGAAATAATGATGCACCATAAAGAAATAGTGTATCAAAGATTATAGGGAATCAAAGAAGAGATGTTCCTTTGGGCTGTAGAAAAAGAAAGAAAGTTACCCTGCCATACCATCCTGAATGCATCTTTGAAAACAATATAGACTTGGGAATTGACCAGATGAGATGCATCCCAGGTGGGCCCATAGACCAGGTCCAGGGGACAGTTAGTAGTTTAGCAAATGGAGTGATTGAGGAAGAAGAGTGGAGAAGGTGTTGCAGAAAAGTTCAGACATGTGCGGGGGAGCTATTTCCTAGGTGGGACTGCTAGGAGTCGCTATATTTCAAAGAAACACCAGTGCCTTTGCCAAGAGAGTGTTTTTGCAACAGCTGAGATGGAAGTATGGAGGACAAGGATCTCTTAAAACCTTTGCACCTGCACGGTACAGGCAAAAAGGCGGAAATAGAAAGATCAGCTCTTTTGGCTCATAGTGAACACATCCTCATTTTCTCAACAGCCGGGGTAGGGGCCTCATTGCATCCAATCTTTGAACATAATTGTGATTTGTATGATTGTGGAGAGTCTTAGGAGAGAAGCGAAAAGGATGTAGACTTAAGGCTGATTCCCTTAATAAGGAACCAAGATATCCAGAAATTTATTAAGTTGCGAAAGACTTAGAGAGATTTCCAGAACTTTCCAATGCTCATTTGAGGTAAGAGCACAAAATAGCCACCTGCTCCAGCTCTGCTCAGTTCCTCTTCTCAAACAGAACTGAAATGCAATCTGGCTTCTCTGACTGGAAACATCTTCCGGTATTTTCCTTAATGTAGCACAGAGGCAGAGGAGGTGAGGAGAAGGTCACTTACTTTGAAGGTCTATGAAGCTTAAAATGTTCTGGCTACAGACTTCAGCTGAACCAATTTTGTTTTCCATGGTGAAATCTAACCAAACAAACTCTTGGGAATGTACCCAGAGAGCTTGTATCAAACACTTGAATTTTAGAAGGCAAAGGAAGAAAAGAACTGATTGTTTTTGGCAACGATCAAATTGTCAATAGGGTGTTTCTTCACCATTCTCAGCATCTTCAGAGGTGTGAGAAATGATTAGAAACAACTATGAGTGTTTGGAGGAGGCTTCCCAGACAGACCTCCTTCCACCAGAACATTTTTCAGAAGCCTCAATAGAAGGTTTGGTTCATGTCCTTGGAGGTGAAGCAGCCTGTTCACTAATGAACATGAATGCGTTTCCTTATGGGCCATATATTTTTTCCAGAGGGAAATGGATAATCCACTATGACATTTCAGTGGATTGGAATAAGATTTATCTATCTTTACTTATTTGTCAAGTTTCCTTATTCCATTTTTGCAAATGAAAGATAAATGCCTTAATAGATTAGCAATCACGAAATATATAAGTATTTATAAAACAGTACTGCTTTTTAACACCATCTGCTGAAGAGCGGTATTTATTCAGCCACTGATATGAGAACAGATTTTCTTCTACATTATGCAGAGGGGAAGTACATCCTTGTACTAATAAGCATACACTTTGTATTTATCCAGCCTAAGTTCTAATGAAAATTTTTAGTTGATAAGCTGTGCAATTTTGATAACATTACTTAACATTACTTTCCCCTTTGATGGAATAGTTTCATTATAATCATACCTTTTAAAGTCATTTAGTTCATATGACACAGTAATATATGGAAAGCATTCTGCCAAATGCCTAACATGTGTAAGTATTCGATAAATAATAACTATCATCATGCAACTTCAAAGTATTTTGAATGTCTGGACTGAATTATTTTTTAAAAGGTTGCTCAGTGAACATCTCTCTGATTTGCAGAAAATAGGTCTCTGGAATAAAAAAACTCAGGCACACATCACAATCAGGATGGAGCCTACAGTGTTTTTAAAGATGGTGAGCTTCTTGTTCATGCTGTAAGTGACATCCATTGTGAGTTCATAGAGTGTCAAGTTGCTGAAGGACTTACTATCTCACCCACTGCTAGTCAAACAAGAAAGGAGAGACCCATACGTACAATAAATGGTATATGTCCTACTCTGGAGGGAGTGAAGTAATCTCCTCCATTCACAATTCATTGTAACTTGTATGGCCTGGTTCAACTGAACAAGGGTCACATGAAATTCAGTTATATTCCTGAAAGGGAAAAGCTGGAAATCTGTTTAACAGCACTGATGGCAAATGATAGAGCCATTGACATACCTGAAAATAAGACTTTAATGGTAGCATTGAGTTAAAAATATATTCGAGTGCTAGAAAGTGTCTCAGTGCTTACCTGACTCTTCTTCCAGAGGACCTGAGTTCAGTTCCTAGTACCCACGTAGGACAGCTCACAACCACAGGTACCTCCAGCTCCTGGGAGATCTGTTGCCTCTGTTCTGGACAAGTCTTTGCACTCGCATGTACTTTCTTCCACACAGATGCCCACAAGTGCACATATTTTAAATTTTAAAAAGTTTAAAATTATGGAGTCAAAATTAATTACAGTGGAAGTGATACTAAGGACCTCTGGACGACAAGTGAGACACAGATGACCTACCCGTCTTGGTGGCACCACATATTGTCTTGGATTTCTGAAATGACTGGCCCCATAAGTAGTGCCATAGTTTGAGTTCCTTGGTTAAAGATGTCCCAAGCATTTTTATTGTTACAGCCTTCTTCCATGATTGCATGCTCTTTAAATGGCCTTATCTGTTTTTATCTCATATCTAATGGGTTTAGTGTGTTCTAACTGTATGGTCCCATTTGGCAAGTTGGATGCTATGGCTAAGAGGCGCCATATAAAAAAAATATTGTTATTGTTATAATGATGAACTCAAGCACTGAAGGGGAAGTTGTGAAATATTTTGATACTAAGCTATCATTATTTTTAGCAAAATGAAGTTTGGCTTCTTTCTACATTAGCAAGCCCTGAAGATTAAATGTTTGCTATCCACAGCATGGATCTTAGCAAAGGGCCAAAATCATCAAAATAAAAACATTTTGAGATAATGTTTCATACATTATATGACAGCTGTTTGCTTTTAAGTGTTCTTGGAAACTTAATACAATATAAGAAATTAAAAAGAAAAAATATAATAAACAAAACTGGACTTAATTTGGTTTTAATTCCAGTTTTATTCTCACTGCCACTGAGATCACCCTTGCCTGCTATGTAAATGACTTAACCCTTTGTGCTGATCAGTTGCCATTTTGTGTGAGGTTGTGAAAGACTCTGCTCCAGTGTTTTGGGAATGTATCATTAAGAAAGGAGGTGCATGCAGTTCTGGAAAAAGGAACTGTTCAAGTAAGTCCCTTTCCTCAGGATGATGTGGTATTATGTTCCCGTTACTTGAATATTCATTATGGTTCCCCACATGTTTTTGGCTCCCTCTGTTTCCTGCAACTGTTTGTATTATTAAGTTGATCTGGCTTATAGATAAGTGGTTTGAACTTGGATAAATGGTAGCTTGGGATGCTCACGTAGATTGGGTAGATCTCCTTTCAGCTTAAGAATTATGAATGTTTTCTAAAGGGAGGTGAGACAAAACAGCCAGGGTTTTGTTACCAAAGGGCCTCAAACCACAGATGGAAAACTCTACATGGCTAGTCTGAGGAATTCTCTAGTGTGCCAGGCACTGGCCGTCCATGTGTCTTAAACCAGACAGATTTCCAGAGAGCATAACTAAAGCTTCATTTCTTTGGGAGTAAGTAAAAAGAAGGGCATTGGAACACATTGCCTTGCAGAAATAGGAGAAACTGTTATGTATTGGTGGTGGTGTGATTCTGTGAGTTTCTACATGGGAAGCATTAGCAATTAACCAGTTAATTTGGATGGATGAGAAATTAATGAATACAGATATCTTAAGACTCTGATCTAGGGAAAGAAATAAGGTAGACTGATGGAATGATGAAGCCTGAAGCTTTCCTCGCCAAGTTCTGATTTAGGAACCCTAACTTCAGTTCATTGTCCAAGCGAAATATTTTTCCTTCTTTTGTGCTGCCCTTATACAAAGATGTGGCTGAGTGGCAGAGCTAGGATTCAGAAGAAAGATCATTTGGAGCTCTTCTTTTATATGTTCCTTACTACGTCTGCAACCCTGAGCAGGTGACTTCCTCTGCATGTCTCATCCCTGCTCCCTTCATTTACTAACTGGAGGAGATAAGAGGGACTTCTGGGTATTCTGTACTTTTTTTTTTTTTTTTTTTTTTTTTTGGCTAATATCCATTTACTAGTGAGTACATACCATGCATGTCCTTTTGAGTCTGAGGTATCTCACTCAGGATGCTATTTTCTAGTTCCATCCATTTGCCTGTAAAACTCAGGATGTCTTTATTCTTAATAGCTGAGTAATATTCCATTGTGTAAATGAACACAGAACTCAAAAAAGGTCAACAAGCTGAGGTTTCCCAAGTGAGGACACCTTGGTCCCACCTGGGAGGGAGAAGAAAGCAATCACAAGTGGTGAGGGAGGAAGGGACCTGGGAGGGAAAGTGAATGGGGAAGGGGATAGTGGGGTGAGAGGGGAACCTGATCTAGTATTGGGTGAGGGAAAAGGACTGAGGGCCAGGAGAAAGAATGGAAATAGACAACCTCGGGAGACAGGAAGTTGGGGGGAACCCTCCAGAATGCACCAGAGACCTGGGAGGTGAGAGACTCTCAGGAATCAAAGGGAGGGGCCTTAGATAAAATGTCCATCAGGAGGGAGAGGGAACTTATTGAGCCCACCTCCAGCAGAAAGACAGGGCATCAAATGAGGGATAGGGGTTATCCCATAGTCACAACCGTGATCTATAATTAATTGTTCCTGTCTGAAAGAATTACAGGGATGGAAATGGAGAAGAGCCTGAGGAAAAGAAGGTCCAGTGACAGGCCCAAAGTGGAATCCATCTCAAGGGGAAGCCTCAAGGCCTGACACTATTACCGAGGCTATGGAGCACTCACAAAAATGGACCTAGCATGACTGCCCTCTGGAAGACCTAGCAAGCAGCTGAAAGAGTCAGAAGCAGATATTTGCACCCAACCAATGGACAGAAGCAGCTGACCCCTGTTGTTGAATTAGGAAAGGCTGAAAGAAGCTGAGGAGAAGGGTGACCCTGTAGGAGGACCAGCAGTCTCAATTAACCTGAACCCCTGAGATCTCTCAAACACCAGACCACCAACCAGGCAGCATACACCAGCTGATATGAGGCCCCCAACACACATACAGCAGAGGACCACTAGGTCTGGGTTCATACAGAGAAGATGCTTATGACCTTCAAGAGACTGGAGGCCACAAGGAGTTTAGAGGTCAGGTGTGGTGGAGAGTGGGGACATCCATGTGGAGATACGGGTTGGGGAGAAAGTATGGATGTGGAACAGTTGGAAGGTGGACAAGGTGGGAGTCAAATAGGGAGTATAAGAAAAAAAATAAGTAAACAAATTAAAAAAAAAAAGAAAAAGAATGAATACTGGCTTTGTCCTTAGGACCAAGGATGGTGACTAGTACACACCTAATATTTGTTAAAGGAGTAAATAAAGTTGCCTGTTTCCAAAGCACCTTCTACTTTAAAAGGAAGAAAGTATAGCATGAATTTCCACTGTTTGCTTCACTGTGATTGCCTTTAGTAGCACAGAGGAAAATCATAAAACATCTAATTTAACTTACCTCTAAGTGGAAGAGAACTGAGTTGCTTTCTTTGTATTTTTCTGTGAGGATGAGTCAACAATTCTTTCAAAAGTAAGATCGCCCTGGGTTCTACCATAAAGTGAGTAGAGATTTAGGTGCTAAAGACAAAGGCCAGTGGCTAGAGAGACTTCTCAGCAGCGAAGAACACTTGTTATTTCTGTAGAGGACCTGGTTCAAGTTCCAGGCTTCCCAGTACCCATATGGCCACTAACGGCCATCTGCAAATGCAGATCCGGAGGATTCATCACCCTCTTCTGTGCCCTGCAGGCACTGCATGCACGTGGTACACATGCATACATGCAGGCCAAATACCCATAAATGTAAACTTAAAAATTATATCATTAAATAAGACAAATAACAGAAGCCTTTTGCGATGGTTAAACTTACCTCTAAAACACTGAGCTTCAGAGACCACTTTTTAGTCATTTAATTTGCTTCTTATAGACACCAAACTTTCTTGATGCAATAGATATTGGCTAGGTGCTAGATGTCCCTTACCAGATGAATGGATAATGAAAGTGTGAAACATATTTACAATGGAAGTTTATTCTGCTAATAAGAATTATGAAATCATGAAATTTGTAAGATATGGATGGAACTGAAATTAGTATATTCAGTGAAGTAACCTAGACTCAGAAAGACAAATATGTCATTGTTCTCGAGAGAATAATGATTCTTGAGAGAATTCAATTGCTTATATTACTTTGGGATGATGACAGGTTAATGATAAGTAACTTATACTGGCCAACTCATGCCTGAATTTGAGATTTTGAAAGCTAAAGATGCAGTGCATATCTAAGCTCCTCATTTTACATATATGTATATGAATTTGTGTAGCCACATGGATATTTATCATAAAATTGTATTGGGGCCCCAAAGACATGAAGAATAGGCTTTAAGAGGGGGGGCTGAAGCTGGACATAGTGGCACGTGCCTTTAATCCCAGCACTCAGAAGGCAGAGGGAGCTGAATCTGAGTTCAAGGCCAACCTGGTCTACCTTGTGAGTTCCAGGACAGCCAGGGCTACACAGAGAAACCCTGTCTCAAAAAAAAAAAGGTGGGAGTAGATGAGGGGGTTAATAATGCACATGGTATATGAGACTGGAAAGGGGGATATAGTGAATGGGGAAGGGGGCAGGGAAATAAGTGGGAAAGAGAAGAGAAGATTATCCAAAATGAAGTATGCATCAAACTGTCCTAAGAAAAACTTTATATACTACTTTCAAAAAAATTATCAAAAATAGCTTTGACAGTAGAGAAGAGGCTACATTATACAACATAGGTTTTGGAGGTTTTTTTTTACAGTTTTTAAAATTAAAAATAATTATGTTTATGGTTTAAAAGTGTCCACTCCTTCTCCTCCCATGCACTGCCTCCCTTTGTTCCCTCAGAACCAATGGCCTCTTTACCTTTAGTAATGTATACACACATCCAAACGGCTGAGTTCTCTTCCCGTTTCTTGATGTCTCTGTTTTCACTGGAATCGGATAACCAGTTAGGGTGTTCATCGCTGGGCAAGACCAAGTCTTCTTCCTTCAGTAGTACCTCTTCGTCAATGGGTAGGAAGCGTGAGCTTTTCCCCTTCCACATCGATAGTAAGTCTGTTGATGTTATCATTGCTCAGATCTTGTTTAAGCAGATGTATTGTTGAGGTGTCATGAGTGTAACTTCCCTGACACTTTAAAGAGATACAGTCTTGCTGCAGACTCCCTAGTTTGCAGGCTCTTACAGGCTCTCTGCCACTTTTTTTTTAATTATTATTACATTCCCTGAGTCTTAAGTAGGAATTCTGTGGCTGATGTATCATTTGAGGCTGGACAAGTGCACAGTCAATTGTTCTCTGCATTTTGAATCATTGTGGAAAGTATAGCATCAGAGATGTTGAATACATTCAATTGCTTATGTTACTTTGGGATGACGACATGTTAATGATAAGTAACGTCTACTGGCTAACTCATGCCTGAATTTGAGATTTTGAAAGCTAAAGGTGTAATGACTCAGGCTTGGTTGTCTCAAAAGTACCAAAACTTGGTATATCTAAAATAATCTATGACTTGTTTTTATTTGTATAAATGTATCCATGTGTTCATTTCATCTCCCCATCTGGAAAGTGCCTATAACAGTTGTTCTTTTTCAATTGAAGGGATTCCCCTTCAACTCTTTTCCTCTAACTGTGTGTATTGGTTACTATCCTATTGCTGTGATCAAATACCATGACCAAGTCTACTTATAGGAAAAGAGTTTACTCTGTCTTATGATTCCTGAGAGTTAGAGTCCATGACGGTGGAATGAAGGCTTGTCAGTGGAAGCAGGAAGCTGAGGGCTTACATCTTCACCTATGAGCATCTAGCAGAGACAGAATACTAGAATTGGCATAGGATTTAAACTCTCATAACTTGGCCCAGTGACACATTGTCTCCAGCATGGCCACATCTCCTAAACTTACCAAAACTACACCATCAACTGACATCCAAGTATCTAAATGTCTGAGAGTATGAGGAATATCTCATTCAAACCACTGCATTACACTCCATGGTCTCTATTGTGTGTGTGTGTGTGTGTGTGTGTGTGTGTGTGTGTGTGTGTATGTGTGTGTGTGTGTGTACTGTATATAATAATGCAAATTGCTTTTAGTTCAACTTCAAAAATCTCTATAGTCTTTCACAACCATCTCTTCTAAAACTTCAGGAAATTTCTTAATTTAGACCCCTGTAAAATCTAAAAGCAAATTATATACAACAAACACATAATGATATAAAATATGTTTTATATTCCAAAATGGAGAAATGGGGCATAGTGAGGAAATCCTTGTCAAAAACAAGACTGAATTCCAGCAGGACAAACATCAAGACCCATAGCTTCAGCCTCCATAGTTCATATAGCTCTTAGCACGCCTGTCTTCTAAACTCCTAATAGGATGGCCTATTCAGCCCCACTTACATCCTTAAATCACCTCTCTAGACCAAAGTTACAAAGTCTTCCACATTGTTCCAAAAAAAAAAAATAATATCATCAGTTCTATTCCAGCAATAGCGCGTTAGTCACTTTTCTATTGTAATAAGACACCACGACCCCGGCAAATTACAGAAGGATGAGTTCATTGAGTTTACTGTTCGAGAGGGTTAGAATAATCCAGGATTGTGGAACAAAGACGTGGCAGCAAGGGCAGCAAGCTGAGCACTCACATCTTGACCCACAAGCACCAAGAAGAGTCTGAACTAGAAATGGCATGGTTTTAAACTCTCTAAGTCTGCCCTAGGGACATCAATTTAGCTTTTGATGACTGTTCTTTTTATTAATGTTTCACCTTATTGCCCACCATACTCGTAGTAGTATTCTCAAGTAAGGTTGGTTTATAATTATTTTATGATTTTTATCAGACTATAGCAATTTGGTTATTCTTTTTTGATGTCTCAAATTATAATCCCTCCATGACAGCAGGGCCAAGTATACATTTTAGAGTAATACATAATGAAACAATTAGATCAAATATTGACAGAAAGAAAAATAATCAGAAGTATAAGTAGAATGAATTAATGGATACATTCATTAGTATAAGAATAATATTTACTCAAACATATCTAATTGCTAGCAATAAATAGGTAAATAATTGTTTGAATCAGATAGCATAGTCCATGAAGTCTAAAGACCAGAGATGTTTATTATTATAGTTATTATTATTATTGTTAAATTTTTAAACAGTAATTTGACTATACTATTTCAGATCTCCAACGTCTCCCAGGTCTTCCCCAACTCATGTTCTCTTTCCTCAACTCATGTTCTCTTTCTCTCTCTCAAAACAAAACTAAAAAAATAAATCAATAAATTAAGCAAACAAAACAATAAAATTCAAAAAAACTAACAACATGGACACCACTTTAAACTGGCCAACTACTGTCGGACACGGAGTGCAGTTGATATAGTTATTGTCACTCTGCTGAGAATACACTTTCCCTTTGCCAGCAGGTACCAATCATAACAGCGTCTTGATCTGAGGTCAGACTTTGTGCCTACTTCCTCTTCTCTGTGCTGGGATTTTATATGCTAAGACTAGAGTGAACAGCCCAACTTGGGTTTCATCCCATATGGAGGCAACAAACCCTGACACTATTCCTGATGTGCTTCCAGACATTGCCAATCATGGCTATCTTCTGAGAAACTCACTCTACCAGCACCTGACTGAGACAGCTACAGATACTTGCAGCTAATCATTGGAGTAAGCCCTGGGACCCTTATGAAAGAGTTGGGGGAAGGACTAAAGGAACTGAAGGGGATTGCAGCACCATAGGAAGAATAATAGTATTAACTAACCCAGACCCCTCAGAGATCCCAAAGATAAGCCACCAACCAAAGAGCATCAATGGGCTGGTCTGGTGGCCCCCAGCATGTACACAGCAGAGGACTGCCTTGTCTGGTCTCAGTGGGGGAAGATGTGCTTAATCCTGGAGAAACTTGATGTGCCAAGTAATGGGGAGGCTGGCAGGGGTGAGGTAGGGGTGGGTTAGTGGGTAGGGGAGCACCCTCTCAGAAGCAAAGGAGAGGGGTGAGAGGGTGAATAATTCAGGGAGGGGGAACCAGGAAGGGGAGCAACATTTTAAATCTAAATAAATAAAGTAATTTAATAATATTAATAATAACAACAACAATAATAATAATAGGCTAGGGTTCTTATCCTGGATCTGTCACTGGTTATAAAACTGGGTAACAGTATAAAATCAATTTACTCTATAAAAAGCCTCAGTTTTCTCACCTGTAAAATATAGGCCACAATAGTCTCTATAAACAGACATAAGAAAGCAGAAGCACAGTCCACAGTCATCAGTAGCAAAGAAAAGAGGCTCATCACCATTGCTATGTATTCTGTGGGAGCCATGGGAAGCGATGAATGCCCACTAGCAAACGTAGCTGTTATTGTTACCACTTCCATCAAGGATACAGGCAACTAACCAAACAACTCAATGTATTAGTTGAAAGTCAGTAACATCAAGTGTAAAAGGCACCATATCCAGAGGTAAGGAAAGGCCCCCAGCTGAGGGATGGGGCCACCCACTCATCTCCAAATTCTTAACCCAGAAGGGCTCGTGTCTAAAGGAAATATGGGGATAAAGTGTGGAGCAGAGACTGAAGGAACAGCCATCCAGAGACTGCCGCACCTGGAGATCCACCCCATATACAGACACCAAACTCAGACAACTATTGTGGATGTCAAGAAGTGCTGGCTGACAGGAGCCTGATACAGCTGTCTCTTGAGAGGCTCTCCTAGAGCCTGACAAATACAGAGGTGAATGCTTGCAGCCAGCCATTGGACTTAGCATGAGGTCCCCAGTGGAGGAGTCAGAGAAAGAACTGAAGGAGCTGAAGGGGTTTGTAACCCCATAGGAAGAACAACAATAGCAAGCAACCAGACCCCCTTCCTCCAGAGCTCCCAGGGACTAAACCACCAACCAAAGAGTACACATGGAGGGACTCATGGCTCCAGCCGCATATGTAGCAAAGGATGGCCTTGTCTGACATCAATAGGAGGAGAAGCCCTTGGTCCTGTGAAGGCTTAATGCCCTCCCCCCCCCCCCCAGTGTAGGGGAATACAAAGGCAGGGAGCTGGGAGTGGGTGGGTGGGAGGGGAAGCATCCTCATAGAAGCAGGGGGAGAGGGTTGGGATAGTGGATTTCTGGGGAGGGGGACTGGAAAAGGGGATAACATTTGAAATGTAAATAAAGAAAATATCCAATAAAGAAAATTGAAAGGCAATGGAGCTACTCAGATGGATGGCCATGGTAGCAGGTTTGCGTGTGTTGATCTCTCTGTTACCCTGAGCTTGTTTACCCTCTCTATACCCCAGGAAGACCCTCCACCATTTGTAGTGTTGCCTTGTAATATTTCTTGTGAAACATCAAGATGTCAATCTCTCCTTCATTTGTTGTAGTGGATTCTTTGTTGACTAATTCTGAGGACTTGCCTTCTTTCCACTTACCACAGCGTTTTTTTTCAGAAGCTTCTCTCCATCCCCATTCTCTTCCTTCTCTCTGGGATTCTTGTCTGTTTCCATGAATTCTTAGCTTCTTCATCACAATTATTTTTAGTCTATTTATACTTTTCTCTTTAAACGCTTAGAAATAGATTTTATTTATTTTTCTAAATTTCTAATTTGGAATATAACACTAAAATCTAAGGCATTAAAAACTTTCAGTTTTATCTCTTGCATAGCATTCTTTTCTTGATTTGTTTTAAGCCATCTCTGATTGTTTCAATGTTTTTTTTTTCTTTTTTGTTCTATGCAGTCTTCATATTTCTGGTGATCTTTGACTGACTGATCAGTAAAGAATGAAGGTCCAGATGTACAGCATTGGCCTTTCTTCTTGGTGTGGTATTTTTCACTCTTATTGGATCTAACATGAACAATACTTTTTGAGCCAGGGCAGTTTATGTGTAAATATTTAAATTTAGGGACAGTTGGAAACAGCTAAGACCATGAAGATCTTTAAATCTAGTACTGAGCTGGATTTCACTATGGGAGCAACATCCGCATGATGGCTTCTAGTGTTCCCTAAGAATCCTTTTTGAACTTTTTTTTTTTTAAATTGCTGGTTGATATTTTGTTTGTAGTTAAATACTGGCAGCCTCTACTTTTACAACAATTGCACAAGCAGATCTGAATGAGGTCAGCTATTTGACAAAGAGACATCCAACCCTCTGCTTTCCGTCCTGTTTCTAGTCCCAGACTGTCTCTCTCATAACCACTGATTTTAAGATCAAAGCCTCTTACATAGTCAAGCAGAATAATTGTCATTCATCTTTTCTCAGTCTCTCAATATGTAATGTGTTTGTGTCCTCCCTTACTGGGCAGGAACCAGCCCTGACAAAACCCTCCTGTATGATGCATTCCAGGAAAATATGAGAAGAAAACAAACTCTGCTGAGCTTCAGAGAAAGGAAAACTTAAGTATCAGTCATAATTTATCCTTGGTCTATAGAGGAAGGCATGTGGTAGGAAAATACTGACTGTGGCAGTGTCAGACCATGTCTGGACACTGTCTCTGTCACATGGTATGCAAATAAGTATTCTCATTAATATCATTCTCTAAAAGACATTTCTGTTGTACTAATGGATGTTCTTTTAACTATGAATGCTTTGCTTGATTTGTTCTTGTAAAGTTCTCAAGTCAAGATTAGGCTACGGAAGAACAAGGATGTAGCAGCTCAATGATAGAGCACTTGCTTAGCATGGCCAGAACACTGGGTTCAGTTACAATTCTTAGAGAGGGTGGAAAAGGGAGAGAGGAGGGGAGGGAGAGGAGAGAGAGAGAGGGAGAGAGAGAGAGAGAGAGAGAGAGAGAGAGAGAGAGAGAGACAGAGAGAGACAGAGAGAGACAGAGACAGAGACAGACAGAGAGAGAGGAGAGAGAGAGACAGACAGAGAGACAGAGAGAGAGGAGAGAGAGACAGACAGAGAGACAGAGGGAGACACAGAGAGAGAGACAGAGAGAGATACTAGAAAACAACAAAGATTAAAATGTAGGGTATGGGTATTCTGGCTTTAATCTATTATCCCATTGACTACCATGGTTAATTTGGCAGGGCTGATTGGCTAGGTAGATGTCCACCTTCTTCCTTTATCATTTCACCTGTGTCCTTCCCAAAGCTGCATACTCTTTTTAGGAAGATGGCCTTCCTCAAAGGATGAGGACCAGTTTTCAAGTCAAAGGCCATGGATTGTTGTGCTTTCTTGCTAGATTCTTCAAATAGTTTCTCAAGAGATAGATATGTGCTGCTTTATAAATTCTTCCTGGGACTACTATTTAATTTGCAATTTTGAAGCCTAATCAGATGGAATATAAAATATTGTCAATATAGAATGAGGAAATTTTGTTGAAACACATTCCCAAATGCCTAGCTTTACAACAGAGGAGTGGGAAGCACCATTATTAGGAAAAATGAGCACAAAACTTTTAATGAGACCATTTCTGTAGCCACAGTGCATCCTCATGCCATCATTAGCCATGTGGCTCATGCCAAACCTTTGCATTCTTTATTGCAGCTATGTGAAGAATGAGAACAATAAAATCAATTGAGATCATTTTTGAAATTATTGTTAGAATTCCTCTGTTTACAATGACTAAGTTCTGTCAAATAGCTGACAGTAAATATCTTCATCCTCTTAAACTGCAAGAGGCAAGAGAGATGTGGTGGCTTTCATAAACATAATAGCCAGCAAGTTTTGTGTATTATTATGGCTTATGAAATTCTTAGTGTTTTTGTCTGTTGTCTCAATTAAATCCTTACCTCTAGTCTGTGTGGTAAACATTATTATATTACAGTTGTGGGATATGAAGCTCCGAGAGTGGAAGTAATTTGTCCAATATGGTTCTGTTAAAAAGTATA
Organism: Montemys delectorum; assembly: GCA_019843815.1. Taxonomy (NCBI): domain Eukaryota; kingdom Metazoa; phylum Chordata; class Mammalia; order Rodentia; family Muridae; genus Montemys; species Montemys delectorum. The sequence continues at coordinate 8,046 of JADRCD010220520.1, read as the reverse complement.
AATCCCAAGGTCCCAAAACAAGTCTCCTTGAAAAGTCTCCTTGGTCATATTGGTCTCATACCACTAAAGACCAAGGACAAGAATCTGAGTCAGGATTTAATATATATACTGAACTAGATTTTAGAACCATTCAGTAGACAATTAATGACAGAACCCTGGGTTACCTTCCGTTTGAGCCAGGTTGCTGGCTTTATAAACACTCTTCAACTTTGTGGTCATTGTGCTCTTGAACCTATGGTCCTCTTGAGTAAATGCTCTACCCATGAAGGTGTCGTCTATGGTGGGGGTGCAGCTTGTAAACACACGAGACACAGCTATGCGGCCCATTGCATGCTGATGGACAGGCTGGAAATTCTCTACAGACTTGGATGCTGTGTATGTAGAGAGATGGCACAAACACTAAAGCCTAGGCTCACAACTAAAACATTAAGAAAGCACCCTCCCCTCCCATTCCAAAACAAGCAAAACAAAGCCATGGTTACATGGGCAAGGGCAGAAGTAGCACAGAAAATCTCGGAGTCCAGTTGAAATACTCCATTATTAGAGTAATTAACTTCCCAGGGTCAGTCATTAATAGTTTTTCTCATTCCGTTCCTTGGACAGGTCCAGCCGTGAGATACAGCAAGTTCAAGATGTCAGAGGCAAAGCCACCTCCCCTGCTGGGACAGCATACAAGGTATATGCTAAAGGAGGTCCTCAGATACGATGAGGCGGCTATTGAGGAGCTACTCTGCTCTGGTGTGATAGAGCAACATGAAACCAAGTGACAGAGAAGAATGCACCGGAAAACTGCCCCTGGCTGGCCCAGACAGTGGGTGCTCTGTGCATGCCTTGATCCCACTGCAAAGCTTGGTGAGAAGAACTGCAGATTAACTGCCTGGCAGCTCTGGGGTAACTTTAGAATTAAAGTCTAGTGCCCGTTTAAAAATCTTACTGTTTTGACTTTTTCCCCCAGAAAATAATTTAATTGTTGATTTGTGGACTTTGATTAATTCTAATTTTTTCATCCAGGAGAAGTGATAACAAGTTAGAATGTTGTTATCTTTTAATTCTTCCACAATGTATATGTGTACGGAAACATCAAATTATAAATTGTAGTTTTGATTTGTCAATTGAAAATAAAACAAAACCTAAAAAATTTTTTTTCTGAAAAAAGCCCTCTTTATTCTAATTGTCTTAATGCCTAAAATGTTTGCCTGTCCCACCCACACAAGCCTGCAAAAAAGCAGAACTCTTGACATTTTCTTCTTGTACATAAAGTTCTTATTTAAATCTTTGTTAGGAAGTAAACGCAATAAGCAGAATGACAGTCTCTGTGATTGATTTTATACAGAATAACTTAATTTCAAGCCCATGAAACCTTTGTTAGTCTGTAATTTAAACCATCGACTTTGCTGATGTCTGTAGTAAGACCAAGCTCCACTCTGCCCATAAGGAGTAAATATTTGCTTTGTGTTGTTTTCCCTGGTGATACTCTGCTGTGTGGCAGAATATCAATTTCTACCTATTCATTCAGGGCATGAGCATTTGTGTGTATAAAAAAGCATAATGGTTCTTCTCTTGCTACCTTATTTTGATACATAACCAAATGCAATACAAATGTGAGGTGATTGCTCACATGTGAAAGTATAAAGAACACCAAATGGGGAAATGATAGGACATATTTCTTTGTAACTTGAAGATTGTAGAAGATAGTATCATGTCTTTGTAGTTTGACTTGTCAGCAAGAAACCCAAGTGACCAAGGATACAAAAAGCTGCCTCAAAGATAAAAGGAAATAAGGATATATATATTTTAGAATGACCTACCACAAATGGCTGCATAGGCCAGGGCATCAGGTACCACTTGGTCGGTGTGCTCTACTCATGGCCCATAGGCACACATACTAAAAAGCAATGCCATTATATGCTGGTGGTAATTGAAAGCTAAACTGCAAACATTCACCTTTCAAGCTGATTCAGAACTAGTTTTCTGTTTATTTTGGATGGTTCGAATCACTTACCCATGTTGTAAAACCTGATATGTCTCTAGAGTCAAGAATATGAAATAAAAAGTGTCTTTAGGATACTTTTCAGAGGAACCTATCCTAAGTTTTGAGATCTACCCAGCTACAGCTTTGTTGTTCATCATGACATACTCTGACAAACTCCATTATTACTCCAGTAGGTAGAATTTTCTCATTATAGAGTAGTTTGATGTGATGCTTTCTGCAGGTCCTTTGCCTCAGTTCCACATAATTAATATATGTATATATATATATATATATTTACATATATATTACATATATATAACTTATAAATTATATACATAAAATTGTTAACACCAAACCAGGCTTTGATAAAGAATATATGAATGTATTGCCTGCATGTATGTATGCTTATAATGTATATAGCTAATGCCTGCAGAGATCAGAAGATTACATTTGATCCCTAGAAACTGGAGAATGATTGTAGGTTATCAGGTGGTTTAGAAACTAAACTTAAGTCCTCTGCAAGATCAGTAAGTACTCTTAATCTTTAAACCATTGTTCCAGCCCCAAGCCAGATATTTAAAGAAAATGTCTTTATAATCATATGACTCATATGGAAATCAGAAAGAGGTTGGGTGACAGAATTGATAAAATAACATCTTTTAAAAGCCAGATGCATCATTTTCCCCCACTGAAACATAAAATCTTAAATTGCAAATACTCCTTATTGAGCAATAATTCTACATATGTGAATACCCATATGTAGGAGGATTCTGTCATGCATAGGGCCAGAACATACCTCTTAAACTTTTAGGTCAATAAAACTTAAGTCTTCAAATATGGTGGGGCCACCCCTGGAGCATGACTCCGTTTCCAGATTCCCACCTGCACAGCTCAGAATGATCCAGGAGAACTTTGGATTTCTGGTCACTCACCCAATATAAAACATTACTCCACTGAGTAAAAAATAATAATAATAATAATCAGGCTGTGCTTCAAGTTCACACTGATTATCAGTTCTGAAAGAAACATTGTGCTTACTGAAATTTTAGCAATATGCCCCAGATCAAATTATGCTTATAAATAAATGTGCCGTTTTAATTATCAGAGCTGGTTATCTTACACAGTCCCCAAAATAACACACTACTAAGATACCATATGCTCAGGTTCAATTTGTGTCAAGGCCTGCCTTCTGGAAGGTTAGATCTGTGCTTGGCCTCAAAAACTCCTTGAAAACTTGTGAGTTAATTGTTATGAAATTGAAAGCACATCCATAAGCAAATGAACTTATTTTTTCCTGAAAGTTTTTCTACCATAATTTTCTTGTTAAACAACATGATGGTTTTTTTTCTGGTAAATAGCCTGAACTGCTGAATGTTCTTTTTGTAGAAATGAAAACGAACATGATGAATTTTGTATGAATACTATAATAATTTCTTCATTCAGTCCTGTGTATGAAACAACTAAGGGTATTAGAAATAAAATCACAATTGAAGGAAACGAAGGAGGTATTATATTGGCTGTTTGATTCTGCGACCTTAGACCACCATTCTGAGTTATTGCTCTGTGGAAGTTCTTTTATGTGAAGATCTCACGAGTTCTATTTTTAAATCTTCTTCCAAAAATGTGTACCCATTCATATATCACTTCAATTTGACATTACACTTTTGACTTGTGTTTTACCTTTGGCAAATTGCCTATTTTAAAATATGTGTGGGCTGAGAGTATAGCTTGGTGGTGAAACACTAGTGTAGTTTATGTGAGGGCCCAGGCTTAATTCTTGATGCAAAAACAAACCCTGAAAAGTTACATAGAGGCAAGTCTTGATGATCATCCCCTTATTTGGCTTGGAGCTGCCCTCATCTTTAGGACCACTCCTCTCTAATCAATTGCCGTGATGATTCTGAAAAAGGAGTGACAGGGTTCATGAGATTGTTAATACCTTTAGCATCTTGGAGCTGCTGACCCTTGATCCTCGGTGGGAAAGGAGGTAGTCGGGGAAAATGTTCTCTGCACTCCATCCCTCTATTTTGCCTACTAAATTTTGTAATCATTCCTCATGATATTCTGCTGTTAATTCATGGATGAAACACTCCCTGTTGCTACAGTCAACAGTTATGATTGGTGGGCATTAGACTCTTCTGTCCAGTACCAGCCTTGGCCTCAGTTTGCTCCTATTCTTAAGCTTCAGGCCACTGGTAATCACTTTAGTCGAATGGCCTCCAGGAGGATGGCTGGTTTGCTCTCTACCTGGCCTTACTGTCTGTCAGGCAGGATGGAGGGATCCTCACAATCTTCCAATAAGATACAAAACACCCCCACACTTCATAATCCTGCCCTACCTCCCTGTCTTTTCCTTTGCAAACCAACCCCATGACAACCAAAGGAGCTGTCTGTCAGTTCCTTTGGCTCCTTACCACACCACTGCCCTCAGCAGCATCGGGCTTACTCAATAGTGGTAAATTCAACCTCAACACATGCAGCAGAGAGGTTGAGAAGAAAGAAATAAAGTATAGCTGCCTCAGATGAATGTTATTTTTACCTCTTTACCTCCTGTGAACCCTAAAGAAAGAAATTAGATTTCTGAAGTGTTATGAGAAATTTGATAACATTTGTAACACATTCATCCCAACAGTCTTCAATATACATTTTTTAATTTTAAGAAGAAATTCCTGATTGTACACAATAGATGTTTCATTCTATGAATGGTGGGTAGACATTGTTCTTCTTCTTTGGAGAATGTTGAGAGAACTGATATTTTCTCTTTGAGGGAGACTTTTAACTACTTTTTATGGAAATAGAAGAGAGAGTGCTTGTCTGCACTGGGGTGTCCTGAGCTGAGGATGCTTACAATGACACTGATCTCAAATTCTCTAACCCACAAGCCTAATTCTGGAAAGAGCGCATGCTACTCTGAGAGCCTTCTCAGCCCGCTTTGCTGAACTGTGTGATGGGAAAATCTGAGTCAACAGCAAACTCAAATGTTCTATTCTTAAGATTATAGCAGAACTGGAAATATCCAGTAACTTGAGTTTCCAGCCTAGAGCCGACGTTTTCTCTTTCTCTCGAATCCCAAATGTATTACATGGTTCTCCAGCTTTACTTTCTGGAGAATCCAGGGCCCAGAAAATAGGCCCAGTGCTGGGAGAGCTTACACCTTGGGAAGCAAACCAGTTAGGTGAACTTGACAAACCACTGTAAGGTCACAGTGATCAATCCAAGTGTTTTATGCAACTACTTTTTTACTGCTTGGTTGATGCAAGGTTAAATGAGTACTTTAGTGGATCTGTGTGGGTACATTCTGGGGGAAGGTTTATTAACTTGGCATAAAGAGCTCACAGATCTAGAATAGGTCTTGGTAAGGAGGTAGAGGTCTCTGACAGTAGTCAAAGCTGTACCTTCAATTTCCCACAAAAATGGATGAAGATTTCTAAGACTTGCCCATATAAATATTTAAAATTACATTATCTTAAATATATACGTAACTTACCTGTCAGAACACATAATAGTTAAAATTCAGTAACTTTGGAAGGTTGGTGAGTTCAATGACTGATATTAAATTTGAAGCTATACAATCTTGACAACTGAATCTGTTATATCCTTACATGTAAGGTACTGTTCTGTGTACATTCTATTTAAGTAAGACAATTAAAATTCATAGAAGTGAATGACACATAGTAACTCCTGTTTGAGAAATGTCTGGGAAGGCCTAGAGGGCATTAGCAATGGAAAAGAAAACCCCTTCACTTTGTGAGCACTCATGTGTGCTATGGTATGGCATGCTCAGTGGGACTAGGTGGCCCTCTGCCATTCTTAACTGCAAGTATCACTTAAGCTCTTAGGCTCTGCCCCTTTGACTGTCCTTGAAGACATAATGGGCAAGGCATATATGGAAGCATGCAAGACCCTAACACAATCACTTGGACTTTTGCAAATGTTCTAAAATAAAAGGATTCCCAAGAACATCCAAGTAAGTAGATTACTGTGAATGCATCCTTCCATGGTCTCCTCAGAAAGGACTGTCCTCCAATGGGTAGGTCACATAATTTTATGTTTAAAATCCTATCACCCTGAACAAAAGAAAAAAAATATGAGAGATGTTCACAGTGATTTGTGAGTCCAATAAGAGTGGAATTCTCTATCATCAGAAAAGCAGGTGTTGGGACAAAACCAAACTATCATCAAATTAACTGCAAAAATCCATCCCAGGGATGCAGGGATGGTTCAATATATGGAAATCCACCAATGTAATTCACTATATAAACAATCTCAAAGGAAAAAAAAGTATGATCATCTCATTAGATGCTGAGAAAGCATTTGACGAAATCCAACATCTGTTCATGATAAAAGTCTTGGAAAGATCTGGAATTCAAGGCCCATACTTAAACATAGTAAAAAGCAATATACAGCAAACCAGTAGCCAACATTAAACTAAATGGAGAGAACACACATGGTATGCACTCTCTGATACATGGATATTAGCCCAGAAGATCGGAATGCACAAAGTACAATCCACAAATCACAAGAAACTCAAGAAGGAAGACCAAAGTGTGGATACTTCATTCCTTCTTAAAAGGGAGAACAAAATACCCATGGAAGGAGTTACAGAGACAAACTATGGAGCAGAGACTGAAGGAAGGACAATCCAGAGACTGCTCCACCTGGGAATCCTTCCCGTATTCAAAACTCCAGTCTTCTGGTGTCATTGTGCTTATGACAGTTTCAGAATGTTAGGACTTAGGGTGAAGAAGGTGCATTCTTCCTGGAAAAATAATGGAGGAAAATTTTGTGAGTTTCTCAGTTGCCCTACCAACTTTTGTTTGCTATCTCAGTCTTTTCCGTTTACTTCATGGGGCCACTTTTTATTATGCAGTGACAATTTAATTTATTCTTTTAAAATATTATTTAGTGTGTTTAGGTGTTTTGCCTGTAAATAGTGGATGTGTGTCTGGTGCTCCCAGACACCAGATGATATATCAAACCCCCTAAGTTAGAAAGTTACAGAAGGTTTCTGAGCCACCATATAGGTGCTATGAATTGAATCTAGGTCCCCTGGAAGAGCAGCCAGTGCTTTATTTACTGACCTCTCTAACCTTTCAAGTTTAAAGTTAAAACTAATTATCATATATGCTTTTAATAAAACATTTTAAAGCAATTTTAGATCAGTGTAAATTATAAATATAATACAAAGCATAACATTTTTGTGTTCTACTTATTATTTCCAAAAATACAAATGTATTTTTTCTGTGGGGAAACTCTGCTATTTAAGGTTGAAGTCTACTATGTCTAGATAGCTCCTCTGAGCTCAGCACAAAATGGAGGACTCCCTTTTTCCAGCAGGGCTTTCCTATCTCTCACTTTTTTTCTAGGAAGCTGGACCCCCACAGCCTTTATCTGAGGAAGTCATATAGCCCCTTGGGAAAACTACAAGTTTGACTTCCTCTTTACCAATAATATTTGCCTAGTGGGACTGGAGAGATGGCTCAGTGGTTAAGAGCATCAATTGTTCTTCCAGAGATCCTGAGTTCAATTCCCAGCAATCACATATGGCTCACAGCCATCTGTAATGGCGTCTGATGCCCTCTTCTCATGTGTCTGAAGACAGCTACAGTATACTCTTATACATAAAGTATATACATCTTTAAAAAACAAGAATCTGCCCAACAAATACTTTGGATTCCTAGAATGCCTCTCCATACAAATGAGACATTCACAATACTTGAAATTCCAGCCAGTGATTTTACATTCACCCTGAAATTTTTTCCCACTGTCCAAGATTCATATATAGCCCTTTGTCACCCTGAGTAAAGTGTATGCACACCAGCTGTTTCACTGAATATCTTTTAAAGGAAGTGCACCACTAAAATCCTCAGAGAAGGTCTTGGAGAAGAGCCTGCCCCAACTACTCATTTTCATCCAGACTGGGATCCTGCAGTGTAAACAAAGTTTAAACTAATGTACTATTAACAAAGGTATCAACATTGTTCAAATATTATCAATTGCCTCACTTTGGCTGAGATTATCAGCCCCTCTGAGCATGCATGCTCTCCAAGCAGTAGGACATTAATTTAACTGCT
>JADRCD010220519.1:6871-45710 GCA_019843815.1 Montemys delectorum | reverse complement strand
CATTATCTAAGGAATGGGCAGTTAGATGGTATGCCAAGCTGATGATGTAAGCTCCATCATCAGAACCCACATGAAGATGGAAGAAGAGAACTAACTTACAAAGTTGCCCTGACCTCCCTCGCCCTACCCGACCCCCACATTTTTTTAACTAAAATAAGGAGTGGTCGGAACCAAGCAATGATCTCCTTTTTGCTGCCAAGGAAAACAGCAGCACTGAGTACCCACAGCTCACCTTGTTTCGACATTCCTTCAGCAGGCCTTCTACAAACTTCCAGTTGGTCTGGGCAATGACTGATGGAGACAGGTTCGACAGTTTAGGCTGACGGATGGTACTGCCCATATTCCTGGCTTCCTGGATGTACTTCTACATTAAACAAAAAAAGCAAAGACCTTTTATGTCCATGGACAGAGACCACAGCAACCAGTACCAGTGAGCTCCTAAGGAAGACACTGCACCCCATGCCTTCTCTGCTTGCCTATGCCTGGGCGCAAATATACATGGGAGCAGAAAATTAAGGTGAAATTCTTGTACTAAAGGGGAAAATCAAAATAATACAATTTCTGGTTTTACTGGCATGAGTATAATAAACTACCTTTGATTTAAAGACACAAGAGGCATTTTTACAGACATGTACATATGACACACAAACACACTAGCAATCATAGCCAAATTTTTGATATTATAATATGATGTTTACACTTAAGAACCTTGCAGTGGAGTTACAAATTGCAATACATAAACAAACAAACTGATATCACAATGGTTTGAGTACACTTACTGTTTTATGTTGGGCTATATTTGTAGGTTTCCTAGAGTACATGCAGCTAGGAATGCAGGTTACACATGCCTGCTACCTTTTATAAGAACTGCCTTAGTTGTCATGTTTCTTTAGCAAAACAGAACACTAACTAGGCACCATCCCCCTCCTTATCCACAAAAAGAAAAAAAAAAAGCTAAGTCCACTTTCTCCGCTCTTTTCTAATGCTGCCATAAAACCCTGACAAAAGCAACTTAAGGCAGATTAAGGCAGACAGATGCACACTGCAGTTTCTCATCTCAGGGAGCACAGCAGCAAGCATCTGATCCCATCCGCAATCAGAAAGGCAAGGATGCAGCATGCTGGTTCTCAGTCTGCTGTCTCTGCTCTTACACAATTCAGCATCAACTGTCCAGGGAGCAGTGCCACCAAGAGCAAGAGAATCTTCCCAAAGCAGTTAAGGTAATCAAGACAGTTTCCCCCAAGACATGCTCACAGGCCAACCTGATCTGTACATACACCCCACGAGGACTCCTCCCAGGTGATTCTGGATTGTGTCAAGTCAGCATTGAAAACTAAATATCACAGTCACCTGAGATACAAAGAAGTCCAGGAAAAAGCTCTCTGTCCCCAGAGTGAGAGTCACAGCACCACCCCAGCTCACTTTCCTCCTTTCTATTTTAATAAAATTAGTTCCTTTCCTACTGCATCACAAACAAAAAAGTCCCAATTTTAAAGGCATTCATTTCTCCAAGTTTCAGACTGGCATCTTCTGAAATTCCTATCGAGTAACAGAACATACAGCATCAACTGGCTAGCTGTCATGAAAAATATTATGCTCTCTAGAGCGACACTCGAATTCTTCTCTACAGGGAGAGGTCACTGCTGGAGCAGCTGACTAAACTCAAGAAGAGTGACAGACAGGGCGAGTGCAGCATGACAGAGGAGGGCTCCTTGCCATTCTTAAGGCGTCTTACCTCTCTCTGGTCATTGTCTAAGCGCAAGTGTTCTGTATGCTGTTTCTGCCGGTCTTTCCGCCTCCACTGGGCAGGGGCATTCCTTTTTGTCCACCTGACAATATCAAAAGAGGCCATTAAGAATATTCAATACTCTGTGAGTTCTAAGACAACCTGGTATAGACAGCCATAGTTCCAGCACTCAAGAGGCAGAGGCAGGCAGATTTCTGAGTTCCAGGGCAGCCAGAGCTACACAGAGAAACCATGTCTTCATATAAACAAAAGAAAGAAAGAAAGAAAGAAAGAAAGAAAGAAAGAAAGAAAGAAAGAAAGAAAGAAAGAAAGAGAGAGAGAAGGAGGGAGGAAGGGAGGGAGGGAGGAAGGGAAACAAGCAAACAAACAAACAAACAAGTGAGTAAACAAAAGAGAGAAGGCCTCCAAGGAGTGAGTAAGTCGTTTGTCTTGAATTATCTACCAAAGCATCTGTACATACAGATACAAAGCTGTCTGGGAAAGAACCATCCATCCGAGCTGCCACGTTCAGTCAGGGCCCAGTTATTTCCAAAAGCACTTTTTAAGGACATAAAGCTAGAATAGCTGTCTGTTAGATGGGGTTCAGATAGGAGGTCATTTTAAGCCATCTGCTGCCTGGCTGCTTGTAAGTCCTGGGAATATCCAATTTGTAAGAGTTGCCCAATTTGTACAGTGGAAACAAAAGCTGACAAGACACCCTGACACCTACCTAGTTTAGGTCTTATCCATACTTGTTTCTTAAATTCTTTAAATACTGAGGTGGCTCAGTGGTTAAGAGCACTGACCTGTCATCTAGAGGATCTAAGTTCAACTCTAAGTACTCTCATGGTGGCTGACAACCATCTGCAATTCCAACTCAAGGAGATCTTTGTCCTCTTCTGGCCTCCAGGCATACAAGTGGTACATAGACATGGACGCAGGCAAAATACTCATACACGCAAAATAATAAAATGCTAAGGAAAAAACCCTGAAGCCTTTCTTATATACCAATGCTAGCTTAGACTCTAGATGTCAGTGACAAAAGTGCTTGATGATCAGGTTGGGGAATCTCTAAGGTTTACTTACTTGTTGCTGGCTGGCCCAGTGCAAAGTACATCAGACTGCAGCTTAGGGAAAAAGCCAGGTTCATATTTTCCTTGTCCAATTTTCATGTCAAGAAGATGTGGGTGAACTGCAGTGTGGTCAATTTTTGCCAGGCGTAGTTCAATTGCTTTTTCTGAGTGAGATTAAAAAAAAAAATTCAAGTCAACCCTTTTTTTTTTTAAAGACATAACTACTCTTTCACTTCTAACCAAAATAGAGTAAAAAGATTGATTTTTACCCTCCTGTCTGAAATACACGCTAACAGGAAAACAAATCTGTCCATTTGGCAGTGAAGGACAGGAGTCCTTAAGAATTAGAAATAAGCCGAGCAGTGGTGGCACTCGCCTTTAATCCTAGCACTTGGGAGGCAGAGGCAGGGGATTTCTGAGTTCGAAGCCAGCCTGGTCTACAGAGTGAGTTCTAGGATAGCCAGGGCTATACAGAGAAACCCTGTCTCGGGAAAAAAAAAAAGAATTAGAAATAGATGAAGTAATTGTTACAAATGTCTCAACTAACTGCCCTGGGGCACACACAGGAGAAGCCTAGACAGAGTCTAGAGCAGTCCCAAAGGATACAAGGTCAGTGGCAAGAAGCCTGCTCTAAGCCGGGCAGTGGTGGCCCATGCCTTTAGTCCCAGCACTTGGGAGGCAGAGGCACGCAGATTTCTGAGTTTGAGGCTAGCCTAGTCTACAGAGTATGTTCCAGGACAGCCAGGGTTATACAGAGAACCCTGTCTCAAAAAACCAAAAAAAAAAGAAAGAAAGAAAGAAAGAAAGAAAGAAAGAAAGAAAGAAAGAAAGAAAGAAGCCTGCTCTAGTGTATCTGCAGTGAGAGCTCTGGTGCTCTGGGAACAAAGTATGCAGACGACACCATGACATCTCTTTTTCTGAAAAAGCCTTTCAAGTGAGAGCTGGCTAGCTCTCCATTCCATAGCTTACACCCTATACTCCAATAACAGGCAAGAGTAACTCAATCACACAGCAGATTGAATACATAGATTACAGATGGGCTGAGAACTGATTGGCTTACTCTTATGGCAGATAGGCAGAGCTCGAGTGACCATCTCTAGCTTCATCATCCTCAGCTGGTCCAATACTGCCATTTTCAAGTGTAATACACTTGATGGGGAATGAAAAGGATGGGGAATCCTGATTTTAAAAATGATTTTGAGAGGCAGGAGCTCAAGGCCAGCCTGGCTTAAATAGCAGTTCTACGCCAGTCAAGAGACTCTTGCCTCAAAAACAAACAAACAAAAACAATTTCCAGACCAAAAGAAAAAACAAACAAAAAAATAAGGAAGAAAGCAAAGCATGGCGATGCACACCTTTAGTCTCTGTGGGAGGCAGAGGCAGGGGAGCTCACAGCCCAGGCCAGCCTGCTCTACAGGGTGAACTCCAGGGTGCCAGGGTTATAGAGACCCTGTCTTTAAATAAATAAATAAATAAATAAATAAATAAATAAATAATGAGGAAGAACACTGCAGGCCATGTGATATATACTCAAAGGCAAAACATGAGAAAAGCATACATGTTGAAGAAAAGGGACATGTTAGAGGCCAAGGAGGCCTTACCTGCTTCATCCACAGTGGTACACTTCTGGTACATAGATGTCCTAAGAGTGGGTGTTCGAACATTCAACAGTCTGATCTTATCTACCCTTGAGTCAAAGACCCGGAGGACAGGGTCTTTATCGTCATCATCATGACACATGATCTTGTTATCAATAAAAGATGCAAACATCTGGGTCTCTAGGAATCTTGAGAGGAAGGGCAGGTAGGGCTCAGGCTGATCTGACAGGAAGGATGCCTAGTGGAACCAAACAAAAGCAGTCAACAACAGAGAAAAGAGCAACCCTGACCATCACAGGCAACACCCCCAAGGGCTGAAGTGGGACAAATCTTCTCTGTGGCATCCTATATCCTTATGAAAAGCCAACTACAACTCTCCTCCCTTTGTTAACTCTCATAAAAGTTCAATTTCCCAAGAATCTGACACAGCTAGCTTAGATGTTCAACTACACATACCTTTTCAGGACTACAGAACAAAACAAGAGGAGGGGGCACTGACTAAGATAAATCACCTAATCGTAATCATCTGCCTGCCTGCCTCTCTACTTGACTCTTCTAGTGATGTCATATGCAGTCACTTCTTCAAGCTGCAAGGTTCTCTCATGCGCACCTTCCCGCAGGGTCTCACTTACTTTATCAAAGTTCTGCATCTGCTCCCTGTTAGTGAACCAGGATTCCTTATCCTGGCTAGGCTGGATGACAAACACTTCATAATCGGCAAACATCTGAGTAAAGCGATTGGCAAAAACTTCCCGGATTTGAATGTTTAGCTGGTAAATCCTGAGTTCTTCTTCATCACACTGAACTTTGAAATCTTTATTGCTACTGGGATCTTCACGAACTTCCAGCTTTAAAAGAAAGTAAGAAGGGTAGGTGAGGATATGAACAATTATACTTTTATGCCAAGAAATAGAATTTATCTGATTTTTCCCTATTGGTCTTAGCAGCAAACGGGGAGAAGGTGAGAACTAAAGTAAAAATGGGAAGAAATATAAAGGAAGGGAATCTAGAAGTTAGAAAGATTTGGCTTAGCAGTTGAAACTTGCCTGGCAACCAGGTAGGAAGTAAAAGGAAGCGGGGATGGGGGGTGGGGGGGTGGAGGAGAGATTCTGAGGTAGAGAATAGAGGAGGTGAATCTGAAGGTATCCAACAACATGCTACATGAAGATATAGTCATACACTGAGTGCAATCCAGCCAAGGAACAAAAGGAGCAAACCGTCCCCAGCAAGGAGAAAGGCCAAGCTCTGGCTCTCTCTCACCTGCTATGGATGTTACCTTTCTTCAGTTTCTTTCTTTGGGGACAGGTGATCATTTTTCTTATCTTTCAAGGTTTGTTCTTTTTTAAAAAGAGATACATTTTTAATCTTCCTAAATGTTTCTCTATTCAACTGGTAAAAAAATTTTTAATCTGCTGTACTTTATAAAATAAAAGAGAAATGAAATAGCTGACCCCTAAAAAAGGAAGTCCAACAAAATCATTCCATCAGCCTAACATGCATATGTACCTAACCAAAGTTGTTTAGCAATGAAAACGGGGAAGGTAAAGACATGGGAGAACAATCACAGAAAGCTTAATATCATCAAAACCAGAAACCAGGACTATCCCTGGAGAGAGAGCTCAGCATTGCAGGATCTGGTTTAAGCAGCAGCTGAACTCTAGACGAGGCTCTGAATCTTAGGGGAAAATGCTTAAAGGTCAGGCTGTGGTGACGTCACAGAGCAATGGATATGAACAACTCTTCCCAATTACACACAGAATGGAAACAGCCTGGCTCTCCCTGACTGACACAGAAGCCACCCAGGCCTAGATCAAGTAACAACTGCTAGAAGAGCTGCTTGTTCTCAGCCTCCCACGTGGTGCATCCCTTCACTGCTCACAAATGTGCACTGTCGGCTGGGTGGTGGTGACACTCACCTTTAATCTCAATACTTGGGAGGCAGGTAGATCGCTTAGGTTCAAGACCAGTCTCATCTACACAGAAATACCCTGTCTAGAAAAACTTTAAAAAAAAAAAAAACTGCACTGTCCTAACCTGGGTCCTTTCTCATCCTAAGTCCAGCTTCCCCAGGACAGCACTCTAACACAGCACTCTAACACAGATCCAATCTGTCACAAACTTATTTCCAGCATCTTACTTTTTCTAAACTCACTCCAGTCCTCTTGACCAAAGCTTGCAACCGAGCAATAGTTTCATTTTCCTTGAGGAGCTCGTAGGAATGCAAAGGGGAGCTCGCAATGTTCCCGTTCCTCTTGTCAGACACAAGCTCAGAAGCTCGGATCCTCTTCAGTTTCGAGGCGCTTTCACTGCAATGGAGGTTCCCTTCAGGGGGAACACCGAAGGCCATGAGGATCTCAGAGACCTCCTGGACAAACTCCAGTTTGTTGGGAAACTGAGGCAAATCCTCTGGCAACTCAATGAAGTGGTTGTCAACATCCACAAAGCAGAGGTTAGCCTGGAAATCAAAACAGGAGGTGTGAACAAATGGAGCCCCAAGAGAGAAGTTTTAGAAAGGACAATGGGTGATGAACTGACAAATGTGAGGTGCAATATAAAGACAGAGAAGGCAACAAGATAGTCCTTCCACCTCGGGCTCCCTCTGCTTTCTAAAATAAAACCTTATTAACATGGCTCTTTCCTCAGAGGTAAAATGCTAGGGGAAACAGCTAAAAGTAGTTGTGAAACCAAGATGTGGTGGCTTTCAAAAACTTCACAAATCAATGGATTCCAGTCCATGAGAAATGTCAGAGACTGGCACCAGTACTGAGCACTCATGTTCACCCCTTCTACACTTCACTCCTAATTTTCAAGATTTGACTGTTACAGTCCTTGCTCATGCTGAGAGGTACAGTCAGCACTCACAGTGCTAAATGGTTGGACTTGTCACCATCTAGTCTTATTTTACAGATGAAACTGACTAAAGAAAACATGCATTGCTATAATCACAGTACTTGGGGAAGCTGAGGCAGGAGAGCCACTAAGAGTTTCAGGATAGCATAGGGCTACAGGGTCCAGGCCATCCTGGACTAAACTTAAGAGACAAACTTTAAAACAAAACAAAACAAAAAACCCAAAGACAGGAGCCAGAGAAATGACTCAGCAGACAAACCACTGGCAGCTCTCTGCTTGAGGACCCAAGTTCAATTTCCAACATCCACATGGCATCTCCCCAGATCCAGCAAACCCATTGTCCTCTTCTGGCCTCCATGGACACCAGGCACAAAGATATACATATATATGTAGGTAAAACCCATACTTATTAATTAAAAAATATGATACAGGCCAAGCATATGCCTATGATCACTATTTGGTAGCACTGGGATTTGAACCCAGCCTGACCCCAGTCATACACTAAAACTGCTCACCTCGGCTGATATTCAGGTCTTACTTGATCAATTTAATACTTTAAAATCCTTGTTCTTCTTAATTTTCTTGCACTATAAATTAGAAGATCATGCTTATCTTACTAATCTGTCCAAGACATATAGCATTGCCTTCACTCCAACAGATTACTAAAGGGTTAAGAGTATGTCTCTCTCATTTATACAAAAGAGATATCTGTTATAGAGTTGTTTTTGCAAATTATAATGTCAAGTATTTTTATAGGACATTTACATGTGTTTGTGACTGAGTGTGTGTGTGCACATGAGCAAAATTAAAGACAACATTCAGGAGTAGGCTCTTTCTTCCCATCAGGTGGACTCCAAGAATTTAACTCAGATTGTCAGGCTTGCTGGCAAGCGCCTTTACCCACTGAGATGCCTCACTGCCCCACCATCCCATTTAACTTTTAATCTATGTGAAACAGGTTTCCTTATGGCATCAGATAAGGGCCCTTCCTTCAGCAATACACTGTTACTATATGCCCAATGCTGTCCCAGTGACACACAAGCTTACCCTTGGCTCAACGTCTGACCTTTATGTTCTACAAGAAACAGGTAGAGAGTAACATCATCAGCTCGTTAACGCAGCCACTCCACAAAGTTCAACGACTACAACTACATTCTGAACAGACCCCTGTATCATTTATGCTGAGTGGATGAATTATCCTATTAACCTATAACTATAAAAAGAAAGCTTCCCATCTCAAAACTTCAAAGACTAGAAGAATCACTTTAAACTTTACTTCTGAGTTCCTCGAACTAGATAATGTTGACTCTGCCTCATTAAAGGCCAATAAATATTTATAACCTAAAAACAGACTACTTTTTACTTATTCTTTTAAGATTTTTAACATTATTAATGCTCTTAGGCCAAGCCATCAAAAAAGAAAATCAAAACAAAATCAACTTATCTAGTCAAGGGTCCTTTACACAGCTGTCAGAAGGAAGAACATACATTTTCATCTCTTACTCCTTGTCTCATCTTTTAAAAGGGGGATGGGGGCAGTTTTTCCAACAAAAAACAGGGAAGCAGCTGGGCAGTGGTGGCACACACCTTTAATCCCAGCACTTGTGAGGCAGAGGCAGACGGATTTCTGAGTTCGAGGCCAGCCTGGTCTACAGAGTGAGTTCCGGGACAGCCAGGGCTACACAGAGAAACCCTGTCTCAAAAACAAAAGAAAGAAAGAAAGAAAGAAAGAAAGAAAGAAAGAAAGAAAGAAAGAAAGAAAGAAGGAAGGAAGGAAGGAAGGAAGGAAGGAAGGAAGGAAGGAAGGAAGGAAGGAAAAAAGAAACAGGGAAGCAACTAAAATATCTAATCTACCCAATAGTGCTTGGTGGCTTCTCTTCCACTGCTGTGAGTCAGACAGAGAGTGTCCATAAGAAATTCTTCCTTAATTTCTTCCTTCCTTCCTTCCTTCCTTCCTTCCTTTCTTTCTTTCTTTCTCCCACTGCTATGAGTCAAATACAGTGTCTATAAAGAATTCTTCCTTCCTTTCTTCCTTTCCCTTTCTTTCTTTCTTTTTTCCTTCCTTCTTTCCTCCCTCCCTCCATCCCTTCCTTCCTTCCTTTAATTATTTATTAAATCTGTATGGATGCTTTGCCTGTGTCAGGTCTCAAGCAGTACACATATCCATTCTTAGCTCAATTCAAGCTTCTACAGGAGGATTTCTGGTGGTTAGATAAAAGCCAGCATTCCTCAGGAACTCCCAATCAGCCAAAGGAGTCATTTCCCTTGCTTTTGGTAAATGGGACAAGAGGTTCCATCGACTTATACCTGTGGTTATCAGCATATCAAAGTCCAGGCTCCTCAGACCTCATTCACAAGTACCTGTCACATATTTCAAAGCCCCCTCACTAGCCTTCTCATCACCCTTCTCACTGCCATCCCAAACCCTCAGGCCTCCTGTAGCTACTCATCCTCCTTATAACTCAATATTTTCTGCTACCACCCTCTTACCCCCACTTACCTAGCCCTGGTCATGTCTAGTCTGCTTCTTTTTATCTCTGATATGGACTCTTCCACAAGCCTCTGAATATTTTCTCTTATTCACAATCCTCTAATCATGGATGGCTAGTTTGATGCTTTCTTTATTGCCCCACTTCCCAAACAGCTGCATGCATGTCTAGGCATCATAAGTGTACTTGGTACCTGGGGAGGTCAGAAAAGGGCATCAACTCCCCTGAACTAGCACCACCATGTGAGTGCTAGGAATGGAAGCGAGGTCCTCTGGAAGAATAGCCAGTGTCCTTCACCACTGAGCTATCTCTACAGTCCCATCTATAAAGACTTTTTTTTTTTTTTTTTTTTTTTTTGGTTTTCCGAGACAGAGTTTCTCTATCTATAAAGAATTTTATCAACCCTAAATTCTGTGGACATATGTGGATACCCTTGAAAAGAGGTGGCTGAGGAAAGCAGCTCAGGTACACACTTCAGAGGTGGCTAAGATACACAGGAACCTCTAAGTTGACCTCTTCACTAGTCATTCTGCAAAAATGAGGCTGAAAAGGGAGGGATAAGAGGAAAAAATGAAAAGAGAGACCATTTAACTTCTAGGCTCATAAAACAGTCTCAAGCTGTTTCCTCTCAGCACAGGCTGGCAGGGGCAGCAATTTATAAACTATGATCAAATCCTCAAGCATCCGCTCCTAGGCCCAGCGGCACCTGTGTGACTCACTTTGTGAAGGGCTTTGTGAAGATGTAAAAATGTGGCAAAGACATTGAAGCCAAACAGTCAGTTCTCTGCTCACCTCTGCCATGCTGAAAGGGGCCAGGGTAAGATAGCTACTGTCTAAGGCATTTCTCAAGAATGTTCCAAATCCCCCAAACTCTCCCCAACTCTTCCTTCAAAGGGCACAGAGCCCTCTGCCAACCTTAGTTGCCAAGCCAAATCAGTTCTCCCTCAGTGCATCTTTGAGTTCATCATTGAGGGGACCTCAGCACACAGGATCCTGGGGGAAAGCTACTGAGGGTGTCCCCAGAGAAGACAGATGGAGAGAAAAGAAAGGGACAGGCAGAAAGTGACAGCCCCTTCCTCGCTCCAATGCTCTCAAGCTTACTTTCAGACAATGAAACCCCAAAGAGAAGCCAAAACAAAGATGTCTCACAAGACCAGCTCTGGCTCTCATTTGCTCAAGGCCAGCTGAGATAATGTGTTGGTGTTAAAAAGAACAAAGGGCGTTTTTACAGACTTCTGATGGCCAAAGATACACTGCAGCTGATGAATTCTAATTTGAGGGTCTAAGAAATGAGCACTCTTCTACTGAAAGTCTCTTTGTACTCCTTATACAGCTTACCACCTCAGTATCCTGATGCTACCTGGCACAGAACCACATCAAGGTCCTTCGTCCTGCCTTCACACTCCCCTCCAACAGCTAAGTTTAAAGATCCCTTATAATCCAAAGATGTCAACTAAAATGCTAAATTACCTGAGTAATAAAATGTGAGCTAATTCTTCCTTTACTGTTCATTTTATAAAACTATGAACATATATTCTTTTGAGAAAAAAACATAAAAGTATGTTTCAAGGATACTATTATTCTTACCTCATCTTGTATATGCTCTACTCTTTTTTAAAAAAAAAACTGACCCACAGCTCTTTACCCCTACAGAGGTTGTCTGCTATAAACCAGGGTAGAAAATACTTAGCTAGGCAACTGCCCTCAAAAATGTATGGCCATCAGAAGGCAAGCCTGGGTGAGTGGGACTCTAAGGCTTAGACAGACCTGCTTCAGGAGGACATGACTGCTCTGCATCCCACTGTCTACTCCATCCCAATCAGACCAGAGGGGGAGGCCAGATACTCAGGTGCAGAGGCTCTTCTAACGATGGAGAAAGCCCCAGAGCAGTGGACCCACACACCAGAACATACAGAACATTGGAGTCTCTTACACAAACAGTTCCTCAAACAGTCCCATTAAGAACACTACTGGTTTCCGAGCAACTTTTTCACATACCCACATGCCTAAAGTGCATAGAGAATGCAGATGAATAGTCCTAAAGGGGACAGAATTGTCCCAAGTACACACACACACACACACACACACACACACACACATACACACGGGGCGCGCATGGGAGGGGGGGGAGAAAGCGCCAGAAATAGCAATAAAACTGAGAAATATGTTTGAAAAAAATAATGTGTATGGGGGAAAAACGCAGTAATAAAAAATAAAAACAGCTGAGCAGTGGTGGCACACGCCTTTAATCCCAGCACTTGGGAGGCAGAGACAGGAGGATTTCTGAGTTTGAGGC
This sequence comes from Montemys delectorum, assembly GCA_019843815.1. Lineage (NCBI taxonomy): Eukaryota > Metazoa > Chordata > Mammalia > Rodentia > Muridae > Montemys > Montemys delectorum. Next base: position 33,678 of record JADRCD010220519.1, on the reverse strand, counting down.
AAGCCTGGTCTACAGAGTGAGTTCCAGGACAGCCAGGGCTACATAGAGAAACTCTGTCTTGGAAAAAAATAAAATAAAAATAAAATAAAATAAAATAAAATAAAATAAAAACATATTGGGCATATCAGGTGATGAAGACCCTCTGAGGTAATATAAATTTGGGGCTAACAGTTCATTGTATTTTTTCCTGAAAAGTTATTCATGTTCCCTGTCTCCTTTTTAGCACCCCACTTCCCAAAAAGGAGCCTTGGTGGCACCATGCTGGGCTCCTCCCAGAATCTTCATTTCCTCCCATGCTGGAGAGGGCCACTGGCACAGCACCTGGCTTCTCTTCTCACCTCCTGAGGCAGCTCCAACTTTGATCGGTCATCCAGGCCATTAGAATGCAAGCCCATCAGGTATGGTACAGGAGCATCTAAGAAATGCAGAAGAGAAGCTGGGAGGATGGGGACATAGACATGTTGCCATTGGAAAGGAAACATCAGAGCTGTAATTGTCTCCGCCACGGTCATCAGTCTCTGGTAATCTAGGTCAGAGGGAAAAAACAACAACAGAATAAGTACACTCAACAAACCAGTCAGCTGAAACACTTGCTTCTCAAAGAGAAAGCTCAAAGTGTCAATACAATTCAACTGACCCAAGGACCAACCACTATGACACTCTATTGGAGACCAAGACTCAGACCCCCTGGCAGACCCCTATCAAATATACATGTTCAACTAGTATTAAAATGTAACAGAGAAATACGATGGAAAGAATAAATGGACGTTTCTCTAGCCACTATTCAAGAATATGTTGAGCATATTCTCTAAAGTGGGGGTGGCCAGTGCTCTCCAAACAGCAAAATAAAATCACTTACCACTCCAACACTTCGGCACACAATACAGCTTTCCAAGTTTAGCTGGGCATGGTGGCTCATGACTATAATCCCAGCACTGACACTGAGGCAAAAAGACTGCCATGAGCTTAAAGCTAGCCTGTGAGACTCTGTCTCTTGCTCCTGGCTAGTCAAAGGAAAGTGTGACCTATAATTAATTTGCTATTTGTGTATATATATATACACAAATATATATATATTTGGTCTTCATCCCCAGTTCCTGGCATATAGCTCCTAAGAACCCTGAAGATTTTTGGATACTGTGATGAGTGGTAGCTGGGGGGTGGGGTAGAGGACTCCCTGGTTAGCTCCAAAGTTAGTTCTAATCACCAGAAAGGCATGAGTAGAGGCTGGCACTTTCAATCCAGCTCTATTCTCAGGCCAGAAGGGACAGATGCTAGAAACTTAATCACCAAAGAGCAAAAAATTCATCACTCAGGCTTGTATAGTATAAAAAATAATAATAATAAAGCAAATTCAAAGAGCTTCTGGGCCAGTACACACACTGAGGTGCTGCACTGAGGCTCAGTACACACACTGAGGTGCTGCACTGAGGCTCACCAAAGAAGCCAGCATGGGGATACCTGCACTGTGCAGTCCTAAAAGGCTGGTCTCAAATGTATCTTTTATAATAAATAAGCAAATACTCTCCTCTGTTCTGTAAACCACTCTAGAATTTTATCAATATGAAGAGGAAGCTGTAGGAACTTCAAAATTATACAAAATACAGGCAGCCCAGGCTTGCACTAGTGAAGAGCTGCTGAGCCTGATCTATAGGTCTGGCTAACTCCAGATGGCTCATCCCGTCTCTTCCCAATACTGGCACTTAAACACATATTGTGAATACATATTCCACACACCATTTTGAGATTGGGTGTATGGGAGAGAGCAAAGGAGAGGAGTGAGGGAGGGGTAGAGGCAAGCAGAGGCCTTTCTTTTCTTAACCAAAAGAAAACCAAAGAGCCCCCCTCCTTCCCCTCACCAAAGTGAGCGAAGCAGATACTACCACATTCTGTCATGGGAGTGAGGCAGTTCCCCAAACACCCTCGTTCATTGTGAGGGTTAACTGTCCTGGATATTGCTCAGCTCATAGCTCCCGTGACTGAGAACTAGGTCCACATATCTATCAGGCCATACATACATCAGGACAAGCTGGAAAGGGTCACTTCCTACTCCATATAAGCAAGCTTTTCACCACTGTAAAAACCTAAGTCTTGCTTTTCCCCTCCTCTTTAAGATAAACTTAATCAGTACCTGAAGCACGTCATTTTATTGGCTTTAGATTTAAATATCTGAAGAGCTTCTTGCAGTCCAATTGAAACTATGACATTCTTTAAAAGCAAGACTGAGAACAATACAATCCTATTTTCAAGGCTATCTATCTTCTTTCCATTTGTGGGTACGTTTTAACAGTCAGGATAATTTTGAGTTTTACAGCCTTCTGGTCTATATAAGTTGTGAGTTTTCTTCCTCTACCTTTTAAACGTTTTACTATTGTGTTGTTTTTTTGTTTGTTTGTTTTAAGTACACACACACACGTGCACACACACACACACACACACAAACACACCCTGGCTTGAAGGATAGCTGCACAATGCATTCTGTGGTACCCACACTAGAGCGCTCAGCTCCAGGTGTCATACACACAAACCCTCTTCTGTGCACTAGTGCCAATGATAGCATCAGCATCATTTGGCCACAGCATTCCACAGTGACTCAACTATCAATGCCTGAGTGATGAGCAACTGGCTAAGTGCTCCTACAGCTCTTCCCCGTGCTGTAGTGTACAATTACTTCTAATAAAAGAAGATCATTTAACGCTCACTAGAATTAGAAAAAAATGAACATGTCTTTGTAACTTGTTCTAAAAAAAAAAATGCATCACAATTCTGTCCTTGTGCTACAGGACACCAGGACACACTACAGAGTATAGCTACACAAACTAAGGCACTATGACTTGGTGACATAATCTTATGGGACCACATATATAAACAGTCTGCCACTGACCAGAAAGTTATTACATAGAACAAGACTGTATTTTTACTCACAAGTTAATAAAAGGAAGCCTCAGGAACCACTGATCAACAGGTGCTTTTTGGGGCCTATAGTGTTTCACAACATTGTTGCCACCATTTAATATTCACAAATATTATTTTATCTAAGAAAATCTTGGTTCTTATGAAAAACTAACATCAGGCCAGCAGCCACTCAAGATATCAACTGCAGCCAGGCGATGGTGGCACACGCCTTTGATCCCAGCACTTGGGAGGCAGAGGCAGGCAGATTTCTGAGTTCCAGGCCAGCCTGGTCTACAGAGTGAGTTCCAGGACAGCCAGGACTACACAGAGAAACCCTGTCTCAAAAACAAAACAAAACAAAAAAAAAAAGAAATCAACTGCAATCAGTGGCTGTTTATTTAATAGGTATGTGCTCTTCAATTCATAATTGTTCTGCAAGTTGTGATGATCATGCCTGTACTCAGAGCAGGGGGAAAGCAGAGGCAGGAAGACTGAGTAGAGTCACGCAGCTCTAGGTCAGCCAGAGTACAGACTGAAATCCTGACTCAAACAAACAAACAAACAAACAGGAGTTTTCGGGGGATGGCTCAGTAAATAAGAGCAAATATAGCTTTTCCAGGAGATATAAGCTTGATTTCCAGCACCCATATCAGGACGCTCACACTTCTGTAACTCCAGCTCCAGAGGATCCAATGCCTTCTTCTGGCCTCCAAGGGCACCCACATGTATGTATATGTGTGCCTGTGTGTGTAAAAATTCTGAACAAAGCCAAAACAAAAGAGTCTCCATTACTTCACCTTCAAACTGCTAAGCCATCTCTCCAGCCACACTAACCAGACTCTTAAAGAGAATGACCAGTGGGCTGGAGAGATGGCTAAGTAGTTAAGAGCACTAGCTGCTCTTCCAGAGGTCCTAAGTTCAATTTCCAACAACCACAGGGTGGCTTATAACCATGTATAATAAGATCTGATGTCCTCTTCTGGCATGCAGGCATACATGCAAACAGAGCACATACATGCATGAGTAAATAAATCTTTAAGAAAAGAGAGATAGAGAGAGAAACTGGAGAGATGGCTCAGGAGTTAAGAGCACTGCCTGCTCTTCCATAGGTCTTGAATTCAATTCCCAGAAACCACATGGAGGCTCACAATCATCTGTAATGGGATCTGATGGGTCTGAGAACAGCTACAGTGTACTCATATACATAAAATTAATAAATTATTCTTAAAGAAATTTTTAAAAACTTAAAAAAAAAAAAAGAAAACATTGTTAACAATGTTATTTATGGTGCTAAGTAGCCCACACCTTTAATGGGGGTAGAGGAGAGAGACAGGCATTTCAGGCCAGCTCTGGTCTACAGAGCAAGTTCCAGGTCAGGCAGAGGTACATAAAGAAATTCTGACTCAAAAAATAAATACATAAAAATAAAACAACAACCAAAATTTTACTCAAGGGCTCAGTGGCTAAATCACTGACTATTCTGCTAGAGGGCCCAGGTTCAGTTCCTAGCAGCCACACTAGGAGGCTCACAGTCACCTGTAAGCATAGTTCTAGGGGACCCAACATCCTCTTCTGGACCCACAGGCTTCTGTATGCATGTAGAGTACAGTAAGTTATTCACACACACCATATACATAAGTTTAAAAAATGTAAATAGTATCTATTCATTTAATAAGTATTTACTAGGTACTCTTATATACTAGTACTCAGAATGCCTGACTCTGTGAGAAAATGAGTAGTAACAGCCTTGCCACTGTGCAGGGAAAATTTCTTTGTCCATGTAACCAACTCTAGGGCAACTTGAATCCTAAAAATATACAACACATGCCAGGGGGTGGTGGCACACGCCTTTAATCCCAGCACTTGGGAGGCAGAGGCAGGCAGATTTCTGAGTTCAAGGCCAGCCTGGTCTACAGAGTGAGTTCCAGGACAGCCAGGGCTATACAGAGAAACCCTGTCTCGAAAAAACCAAAACCAAAAAAAAAATAATAATAATTAAAAAAATAATATATATATATAAATATATATCACAACACACAAACATACACACATACAGAGTACCTTTTAAATGTCAATATTGTAAAAGACAAGGCTAAGAAACTGTCAATTAATGAGCATGGGGAGGGTACTAAGGGTGGGTGTGCACACTGCATATGTGAGAAGGTAAGAAGATAGCTCCTGGAGAGTTCGTTCTCTCCAACATTTATATAGGTTTCTGGAATCAAACTTAGACTGCAGCCTTATGTGGGCTAGTGCTTTTAATTACTAAACCATCATAAGCCCAACCTGGAATATTTTGACTACAGATATCCACAAGTTATTCAAAAAGACCTAACTTACTTTTTAAAGCAGTCACCTAGAGGAGAGAAGGATGGCTCAGCAGTTAAGAGCACATACTGCTCTTCCACAGGACCTGTGTTCAGTTCCAGCATATATGTCAGATGCTTACAACAAAAAACCTGAAGCCTCTGGCTTTCATGGACACATGTGCACATGTATACACACCCACACCAACATATACACATTTAAAAACAAAAATAAATCTTTGTGGGGAAAAAGACCCTATTTGTAATCCAAAATGAAAATAAATTGTTTTAAAAATTATTCTATTTCTGGGTGGTGGTATGCCTTGAAACCCAGTACTCAGGAAGCAGAGGCAAGCAGAACTTTCTAAATTCAAGGCCATCCTGGTCTATAGAGGGAGTTCCAGATGGCCAAGGCTACACAGAGAAACCTTGTCTCAAAAAAACAAATAAATAAATAAACAGATTCATAAATAAAATAAACCATTCTATCGAAAACTGGAATTTGGGCTGGCATGGCAGCTCAGTGGTTAAAAGCACTGGGCTGCTCTTCCAGAGACTTCAACTTCAGTTCTCAGCACCCACCACATCAGGTGGTTCACAACTGTCTATAACTCCAGCTCCAGGGGAATCTGAAGCCTCTAGACTCTGCAGGCACCTATATGCGTGTGCACATACCCACGTGCAAACACACACACACACACACACACACCTACACAAACTTAAAATAATAAAATAAATATTTTCTTTTAAAACAACCAAATATCTTTTCTTCCCCAAATACCATCCTTCAATCTTTTCTTCAAAGTCTTTACCTATCTTCCATCTACATATTTTATTTATTTACTAACTCCTTTTCTCTCATTAAAATACAAACTCCACTCAGAAAGATTATTTTTTACTTTGTCCACCACTTTTTTTTTTCCAGACAGGGTTTCTCTGTGTAGCCCTGGCTGTCCTGGAACTCACTCTGTAGACCTGGCTGGCCTCAAACTCAGAAATCTGCCTGCCTCTGCCTCCCAAGTGCTGGGATTAAAGGCTTGCACCACTACTGCCCAGCTTGTCCATCACTTTTATCTACCACCCTTGAAACAATGCCTAGCACATTATGCACTAAACTGTGTACTGAATTTTATGATACTGGTCTGGCTTGCAAAGTAAGCAACTGTTTTTTCTCACATATCTTAGCATTCTTTCTAAACCTGCTATTCACATTCAACTCTCATTTATAGAAACAATTCAGATAACAACAGAAAGAAGCAACACTTCATCTTCTCAGTATAAAAGGATTATCCCTGATTTTTCTGTCAGGCCAAAAAAGAGAGAGAATACAGAAAAGAACTGATGGGCCATCACTGCTAGAGGCCACTACCCTTAACCCTTTTCAGCATCAATCAGAAGGAGTATTCTCTCCAAAATAAAGTTTCTTTCTACCAAAAAGCCATGATGATAGCCAACCAGAATTACTAGCTTCTCAGCATCCATCCATTCTCCATCCACCAGCAAAAGACTGTAATAACCCTTGACTTTTAATATTCAGACCCATGATATGTGACTATAGAAAGCAGGGACCCCACATGGGTGGAGAGTTGTGGTCAACACTGACTTACGCTGTGAGTAGAGCAGTATTTGAAACTCCAGAAGGGCACAAGTGAAAAGCTGAAACACATTCTCCACCCCAAGCAGTTCAAAGACCTCTTTGACGGGAAAGTCAAATAGAGGAAGCTCATTGGTACTTGGTCTCTGGCAGATGATTGGCCCATAGACCCCAGAAAACTTCAGGGAGCGGCCAGGAGGTGGAAGAGGCACCTCATAGAGTACATTGTATATGTAGCTCTCAAGGGGCAGAGGAGGGGGCTGAGGTGATGTGACTGCCTGGTAGAGCTGCCGCAGAACACTCCGACATGCCTTCATGAAAGACATGGGTGTAATGAGACAGATGCATTTAGAGACATAGAGTGTGTCCCTGCTAATGTCATAGGAGTTGAAGCGCTGCAGCTTGGTCCCAGGAATGCCTTCACCATCTTCCATGCCACTCTGGTCTCCACCATCAGCAAGTGGAGCATGAAGGACATCATACTCAGCATTGTGCATGTGGTAGAGGGTCTGCATTGCACTGCAGATCTGCTTGCTGGTCACTTCTTCATAAAAGGTAAGGGCAAACCCAAATGTCCGAGAGCCGTCCTCCCGTGTGATAATAAAGGCATGGAACTGTGGCTCCCTGGGATCAGCCTGGGTCTTGAATGCCAGCCCTTTGGGCATGCACAACTGCAAAAAAACAATAGGAAGACAAGTAGTGAGAGCATTCCTTGTCCTCTCCAAAACACAAATCAGCTAGCTGCAATCTACCATGTTGGAAATCTGTCTACCTTCCCTAGAGCTCTCCCACGCTAATACAATACACACACTGATGCATTACTATATATTTGTCTGACACAATAGGAACATGATTTTTCAGTATATTTGATACATTGATCAAAGACAGAATCATAGGCAATGTGTACTATAATCCTTTCTTCAAGAACTACTGGTGTTGGGGTATACCTCAATAATGTGTCGATCCAGCATCAATAAGCACAGAGTTTAAACCACAGCACCCCAAAAATCAAATAGAACAAGTACTGCTACCACACCCAGAATTCAAAACCTTTCTTTAAATTAGTCTGCACTTAATTCCACAGCTAACAAATACTAACCATTCCCACTGCATCTTGATCAAAGGGATTCCAGTCTACATTCTCAGGGTATCGGGCAAGGACCTTAGACTTGAATGTTCGTCTCAGTGGTGTCTGCTCAAAATTTTCTCCTGGAAAAAAAAAAAAAATGAATAAAGAAAATCATGTCCACAAAGTCTCTTTAAATCCCAGGATCATGAACACAAAGTATGGCAGTCCAGCAAGGAACAGAAATGAAGGCAAGGGGTTAGTGTGGCAGCCACCTAAGTAGAAGAGGCATAAAGTTACTCTGTCAATAAGAAGCTGAAAACGTGCAGCACAGTTAATAGTGGGCACCACTACCTTCACAATGACATCACTGCTATAAGCCCAATGGTTAATTTCCTTGTAAAAGACGGAGAAAGTACAAGAAATGAAAGAGGGTTGCCCATCCCCCACCCCCAAAGCCTCATTTAATTTGTCTAAAATCACTGGAAACACTTTAAGAGTATGCTATGTAGTTCTGTGATAATAAAAACACAGAGACATTAAGAAGACTTCAGGATGCTAGCTAATGGACTGCTTTATCAGTTCAGAATCATCTGACATTGTTAGAGCTCCTAGTTTCCCCTGCCTCCTCATAAAAACACGAGCATATGTTTTAGTAAGAATATTAAAGTGAGAAGGAAGGAGTCAAAAAAAACTGCCATCTAGAGAGACGCAAACCTAAGAAATCTACTGCTCAAAAAGACACAAGATGTTAAAAAGCCAAAGAGTCAAAATGCCACTGAAGAGACTGAGAACCAGAAAGCTCTGGGTGCGCTGTTTGGTTTTGTTTTTACCTTCAGTCGTACTCGAAATGAAAGGGCTGGCACCATCCCTGGCTTTAGAAGCCTGAATGTACTGGCATAAGGCTATATGATAAATAAAATAACAGAGTATTACAATAAAGCAGTGTTATTCAAACTTTTTGACCATGACTCCAGCACAAAACACATTTTATGTCACAAAGTAATAAACACATGTATGTACATGTGTATATGTATATATACATATATGTGAATATAAACCTAAAACAAAAATCTCACAAAATAATACTTACCCTTACTTTACATAATATTCTTTCATACTTTCTTTCCAAAGTAGGCTGACTACAGAGCTGAGTGTGATGGCCATTACTTGTTATCTCAGAGCTCAGGAGTCTGAGGTGGCATACTGCACAGGGGCCTGTCTGTGTACACCAGCTAACAGAATTCTATCCTAACTGTAGTTCAGAACTCAGGGAACTGAAAATATACATGTTGTTTTGTTTTGTTTTGTTTTGGGGGGTTGGTTGGTTGTTTGTTTTGGTTTGGGGGTCTTTTGTTTTTGTTTTTTGGAGACAGGGTCTCTCTACATAGCACTGGCTGACCTGGAACTCACTATGTAGACCAGGCTATCTTCAAACTCACAAAGATTTGTCTGCCTCTGCTTCTCGAGTGCTCTAGTTAATTAAAAGCATGCACCATCACATCCATCAGGGATCAGCAATATTAAGAGGGATGCATTGTTCATCCTTATAGACTGGCACAGACCTAGGCTCCTCCCACAAATCATCTCACAGGCATTTCGCGGGCTTCTTTTTAGAGTTGGAAATGAAACTCAGCTGATAGTTTGCCTAGCATGTTCAAAGTACCATGTTCAAACCAGTTATGATGGTGCATATCTGTGCACATCTGTTATCCCAGTACTCTGAAGGTGAAGGCAAAAGGTCAGAAGGTCAGGACTACAGAGATGGCTCAAGAGTTAAGAGCATGAGCTACTCTTCCAAAGGACAGGGGTTCAGTTCCCAGAATCCACATCAGGAAGCTCATAACCACCTCTAATCTAGTTTCAGGGGATCTGATGCCCTCTTCCAGCCTCTTTGGACACTATAAGCATATAGTGCACATAGAGACAAACAGGTACACACATATACATACATAAAAATAAATTAAAAATGTTTAAATATAAGGTCATCTTGCCTACTACACAGAATTTGAGGCCTGCACAGGCTATAGGAGACCCTGGAAGGGATTGGGGAGTTAGATATACTACTTTCTAATTAGCATCTTTTCATCCACTCTGAGTTTCTGCCGAAGCTCAGAAGCAGCAGACCATTCTTCATAATTTTCAACTTCTGTCAAGACACAACTTTCCTTCTAAAGTGAGCACCAACTACACTTTCAATTTCTCTCATCTTCCATATTCCTTATGCCCAATAGATTCTTCTGAAACTCTCCTTTTGAGTGCATTTTATCTCTCAGAATATATTTAGTAGTCTTCACTTAGGAAGACTAGCACAATCAGCAGGCAGCTGGCAACTGCTACAACAAAGGCCTCTGGCTTACACAGAGCAGTCTCAGTGTTCTCCACAGCCCCTGCAGAGATCCACCCATGGCAGGCTTGAACCTACGGCAGAAAGTAATCTAGCAGCAAGCAGCTGACACAATGATCCTGTCTGCTGTCAAAAATCTCAGAAGATTTTTTTTAACCCACCTTCAATTCTGAGAAGAGATAACTATTTTGTCTTTCTAAGCTTCTAAAACTTGCTAAGTTTCCTCATTTCTTCTAAGCTCATCTAGAAATTCCCCTGAGTAAAAATCACAAGACATCTAAACATACACAGGGGTCAGAGAAGCTACCACTGTCCAAACGAAACGCTTCTGGAGACAGAAATTGTCCTAAGATGGGGGACAAGGTGTCCCTAAACACTCAGACAATAGAATAAAGGACTGAATAGGGGAACAACAGCAGTCCAGATGGTAAAGAGTAGAGCCAGGGCCTGGAGAGATGGCTCAGAGGCTAAGAGCACTGACTGCTCTTGCATGTCAGTTCACAACCATCTCTAACTCCTATTCCAGAGGGCTTAATACCTCTGGCCTCCACGGGCATCAAGCACATACATGGTACACACACACAGACAAAATACTTCAAAACATATTTAATATTTTATATAAATTTTTATTTTATATAAAACAAACCTTTTATATTTTATAGAAATGAATATATTTTAATGTAAAATAAAGGAATTAACAGCCGGGCAGTGGTGGCGCATGCCTTTAATCCCAGTACTTGGGAGGCAGAGGCAGGCAGATTTCTGAGTTCAAGGCCAGCTTGGTCTACAGAGTGAGTTCCAGGACTGCCAGGGCTACACAGAGAAACCCTGTCTCGAAAAACCAAAACCAGGCTGGAGAGATAGCTCAGCAGTTAAGAGCACTGACTGCTCTTCCAGAGGTCCTGAGTTCAAATCCCAGCAACCACATGGTGGCTCACAACCATCCCTAATGAGATCTGACGCCCTCTTCTGGTGTGTCTGAAGACAGCTACAGTTTACTTACATATAATAATAAATAAATCTTTAAAAAAAAAAAAAAGAAAGAAAAGAAAAACTAAAACCAAAAAAAAAATGTTAGTAACAGAACACCTACATAGATCACTGCCTGAAATTTGTATAGGCATTTAGTCCCTCGATTGTGTAGATCGCTAGAAAATTCACAGGAACTCATTACAGGAATGAGACCCTGTCTCAAAAAAAAAAACCTAAGAAACAAACCTAATAGCAACAGATGTAAAAATTAAATCCCTTCCCCCTTTTTGGATTTTTCAAGACTGGGTTTTTGTATGTAGCCCTGGTTGTTTTGGAACTCATTCTGTATACTAGGGAACATATTCTGTATGCCTGGAACTCAGAGATATAGCTATCCCTGCCTCCTGAGTGCTGGGATTAAAGTCATGCACTACCGCCTACTAACTCCCATTTCTAGCAGCAACTTAAATGTTGAGTGTTCCTCTATCTCTGTGAATTTGTCTCTATAAATATACATTATGGGAGCCAGACGGTGGTGGCACATGCCTTTAATCCCAGCACTTGGGAGGCAGAGGTAGGCGGATTTCTGAGTTTGAGGCCAGCCTGGTCTACAGAGTGAGTTCCAGGACAGCCAGGGCTACACAGAAAAACCCTGTCTAGAAAAAAAAAAAAAAAAAAAGAAAGAAAGAAAAAAATACATTTTGGGAAACCCTAACTAAACTTTACATGCCTTAGGACATCTAATAGGTTATATACTTTTTCTGCTTTGGCCAAGCCAAAACACAAGCTAGTATTTGTACCTCCATTATCTGTTGGTATCAGCTTGATTTAAATAACCCTAAATGTGGGGGTGATTTTATAAATTTTTTATGAAAGCATGAGCATTTTTTCTACTATTATAAATCATAATGTAAAATATCTGTGTTTTCTGATGGTCTTAGGCAACCACATCTATTGCAGTAGCATCTCAGATTTGGAGAATTTGCTCCATGTAGTAGGTAATACGATGAGCTATCAAATCGTGGCCCCTAAAGCAGGACATTTCAAGATTTTATGCAGCAAACCTGGCAAGCCAGAGCAAACAACCCAAGACTGATGGGGCTAGCCTAGCACAAAAATCTGAGCTTACATCATATTTTTAAAGGATCTGTGAACCAAAACCTTCATTAAACCACCTCTAGGAGGCATTATTACCCGTCTCACACAAGGACTCATTTAACACAGACTCTTGCAAATGCTACAAATCTCAAAGAGGGGAGGTGGAAAAACAGACAAAAAAATAAAATAAAAATTAAGATGGTCATACTGATTAACATAGGCATATGGAAATAAAGGAAACAGAGGGACAGTCAGAGTTCTCTAGTGAGTGTAGCTACAGACGAACCTTGAGCCTCTAGTATTTGAAGACATTTTAAAGAGCTGTGGTTTTGTCTCTTTAACTGTGATTTTATATGCTATCTCAAGTAAAATGCCATATGAAAAGAAAAATCACGCCAGGCGATGGTGGCACACACCTTTAATCCCAGCACTTGGGAGGCAGAGGCAGGTGGATTTCTGAGTTTGAGGCCAGCCTGGTCTACAGAGTGAGTTCCAGGACAGCCAGGACTACACAGAAAAGAAAAATGACATACACAAACTTTAAAACAGAAGTAAATAAACTAAGGATGACATGCTTAAACGCGCTGCTCTAACTTTTACAGAGAGAGAAAGGTGAGACAACTTTACTCATCCCCATACTGGTCATGCATTCAGTCCTTTCCAATAGGTAAGTTAATAAGGAAAATTTTTTTAATTTATTTTTGTCTGTAGAGGTATGTGTGCCATCTGTGTGTCTAGTCTCCAGAGATCCCAAAAGAGTGGGCTAGATCCCCTGGAACTGGCCTTACATGGTGAGTCACCATGTGGGTGCTGAGAGCAGAACCTATGTCCTCCGCAAGAGGAAGTACTCTTAACCTCTGCGCCGTCACTCCAGCCCTTAATCCCACTCTGGAGACGGTGGCAGGCAGATCTCTGAGTTTGAGGCCAGCTTGGTCTACAGAGTGAGTTCCAGGGCCAAAACCCTGTCCCAAAAACCAAGAGGGAAAAGAAAATTAACTTACTTTCATTTTGTGGGGAGGGGAGGGGGGCGCATGTGCACATGTGAGTGCAGGTGCCCACAGTATCCAGCAGACAGTGTAAGTAAGATCTCCTGATAAATCTAAAAAAATTTTCTGTGACACAGAGCCTTTAGAAATGAATACCCAGTTGGGCAGTGGTGGCACATGCCTTTAATCCCAACACTTGGGAGGCAGAGACAGGCAGATTTCTGAGTTTGAGCCCAACCTTGTCTACAGAGTGAGTTCCAAGACAGCCATTACAGAGAAACCCTGTCTCGAAAAACCAAAAAAAAGAAAGAAAGAAAGAAGGGAAGGGAAGGGAAGGGATGATCAGATGAGAGGGACCCAGCATGGCCATCTTCCTATACAGCACTCCTTTCTTCAGACCAGGGCAGAATCCCTCTAGAATGCAGCATTTTAAGTTTTAAGTACTATGCCTAAGAGATCCATGAAACAAAAATACCTCTAACTTATAAGTCCCTTGCCCAAGGACAGATATCCTAAAATGTTGGGAGCTACTATTTACATAAAATGACAAGTCACATGTTTACACTATCCTAAACAGTCTGTTTGACCCAACTGCAATGGATGTCCTTGATCACATGTACACCTGCCCCTGATTAGATGTAGGTGGGAGGTGTGTAGGTAAGAAGTATGTCAGGATATATGCTTGCCCCTGACTGGACATGATGGGAGATATGGTGGCCTTGTGGAGTTGCTCTTTTATGTATGCTTCTTCAAGACATGACTCATGGCCATTTCCTGGGAATCTCAGAATGATCCTGACCACAGCCCATCATCCTGGCCAGTATTTAATTAAAGCTTCCTTCAAATTTGGCTCAAAATTGTAGTAGTGACCTTATTCTCAACAGGTTGGATTAACACTTCAAGCTTACTTTGTTCTTGGTCTTGAAAATATCTTTGGGGGGGGGGGGGGTAATACTGATTCTTTAGAGGTTACTAACATTGACTCATCCCCAAATACTTCAGAATTCTAAGGTGCAATGTCTGGGTCAGAGACTGCAATACATTCACAGCAAAATTTAATGTTTCTGGCAAGCTGTCTAGAGATTGCAGTATCAGTCTTTTCTTATTAATTCATTCTTTCCAAATTATACATAATTGACATAATTGATCCTGACAATGGAGAAAAAACAGATTTTGCTGTTTAGGATTTTATTTGCTTTTTTTCTTTTTTCTTTTTTAGTTTTTCCAAGACAGGGTTTCTCTGTATAGTCCTGGCTGTCCTGGAACTCACTTTGTAGACCAGGCTGACCTTGAATTCAGAAATTCCCCTGCCTCTGCTTCCCAGGTGCTGGGATTAAAGGCGTGCGCCACCACCGCCCATCTTATTTGCTTCTTTTCAAATGAGCTTTTTTGATATGGTCTCATGTATTCCTCCTAACCTGGCCTCAAACCTACTATGTCCCAAAGATAACCTTGAACTTCTGATCGTACTGATTCCCCCTCCCAAACGCTGCACATGAGGGCATCTGCCACCACCCTTCTTTCAAACATGGTTATTTGAGATTTCACACTTAGCACCATGTAGCATAAATATACTTCTTAGCCGGGCAGTGGTGGCACACGCCTTTAATCCCAGCACTTGGGAGGCAGAGGCAGGAAGATTTCTGAATTCAAGGTCAGCCTGGTCTACAGAGTGAGCTCCAGGACAGCCAGGGCTACACAAAGAAACCCTGTCTCGAAAAACCAAATAAATAAATATATATATAAAACACACACACAGACACACACACACACACACACACACACACACACACACATATATATATATACTTCTTAAAGAAATACTTGGGCTAGAGAGATGGCTCAGTGGTTAAGAGCACTGACTGCTCTTCCAGAGGTCCTGAGTTCAATTTCCAGCAACCACATGGTGGCTCACAACCACCTGTAATGAGATCTGATGCCCTCTTTTGATGTGTCCGAACACAGCTACAATGTACAGCATGCAGCTACAGAATACATAAGATAAATAAATAATTAAAAAAAGAAATACTCAACAGAAAAAAAAGTTTTCTTCTCCTTTTAGGTTCTTGAAAACAAATCTTAGAAACTGCAAAAGCCACACACATTCTAATTATAATGCAAGTTTTCTTAAGACAACAGCAGCCACATTAGCCACTTTATCATAAACTAACATGACAACAACAAAGCAAAACAACACACCTGAGAACAAACTTCTCTGCCACCAGAGAGACAGAAGCGGGCTACAGACAGAGCCTAGGGAAGGGATGCAGGCTCTATGCCCTCCCTATACCCTGCCCTTTGCAGCTCTACTTTGGCTGTTTCTCAATTACATCCTGTAAAATAACTGAGTATATTAAATTAAGAACCCAACAAATACTAGCTCCTTTTCTCCCAAGGATTGTTGTATGTATGCCCCTTCCAAATCTGTAGTCCTGAAAACAAAAGTCAGGAATGCCCTTGGAGGTGGCAACACATGGCTGCTTCCCAGAACACAGAGCTAAGCAGAGCTCAAGGCAGCAGCGTGGCTTGACTCCTCTGAACGGAAGCCCTCTCTCTCCCCCTACCAAATGTAAAGGAGCTTAAACCTTGGTCAAGAGAGCACACCCCCCACCACCACCGGAAGCCTCTTCTTCCTTACAGCACACAGGAGTATGTGACAGACAGAGGCTGGCAGATCTCTGGGAGTTGGAAGTCAGCCTAGTCTACAAAGTGAATTCCAGGATAATCAGGGCTACCCAAAGAAAACCTGTCTCAAAAAAAAAAAAAAAAAACCAAAAAAACAACAAAAAAAACCAAGGGTGCCTAATGTTAATGTGCCCTCAATGACAGGCTTCTTTGTTCTTACCATCATATATATGATGTGTGTGTGTGTATATGTGTGTGTGTATGTATATATATATACACACACATAGTTTCTCTATGTAGCCCTGGCTGTCCTGAAACTCAGTCTGTAGACCAGGCTGGCCTTGAACTCAGAAATCCACCTGCCTCTACCTCCCAAGTGCTGGGATTAAAGGCATGTGCCACCACTGCCCAGCTAGTATTTTTTTTTTTTGTTTTTGTTTTTTGTTTTTTGTTTTTTTTTTCGAGACAGGGTTTCTCTGTGTAGCCCTGGCTGTCCTGGAACTCACTCTGTAGACCAGGCTGGCCTCAAACTCAGAAATCCGCCTGCCTCTGCCTCCCAAGTGCTGGGATTAAAGGCATTGCGCCACCGCCACCACTGCCCGGCACTAGTATTATTATTTTTTTTATTAGATATTTTCTTTATTTACATGTAAATTTCTCCTTTCCCAGTTTCCCCTCCAAAAAATAAACAAACAAACAAAAGCAACAAAAAATATGGAACGCTTCACGAATTTGCGTGTCATCCTTGCGCAGGGGCCATGCTAATCTTCTCTGTATTGGTCCAATTTTAGTATATGTGCTGCTGAAGCGAGCACTAGTATTATTATTTTAAAGCAGAGTTTCTAACCACTAAAATTTTATGAATTGGTATTATCAAAACACAAACCAGCACTTGTTTTACAAAACGTTCACTTAAAACACTGCACTAGTCTTTTGAAAGCCTTGTGTTTCAAGCCCAGCTGTAAATTGGAAATGGTTCTTTCACTCTACAGAATACCAAACAACAGCCTACAACAACAAAAATGTAATCCAGCCAGTAATAGAATAGTTACAGCAGGGTATTTTAAAGTGTTCACTCTGAATTCCCATCTAAACATGAAAAGTAAAATAACGTGGCTTTTAGAAGAAAACACAGAACTTCCTTTACCTTGTAATCATCCCAAAGATACAAAGTAACAACACTACACAGAAAAAGAGAAAAATGATAAGCATCACAATATAATGCTTTTGTTCCTTGAAAGTTACTGAAACCAAAAATCAGGGATCGGAAGATACTTGCAATATAAACCACAGACTCCCACCAAGAACATAGCAAGAATTCCAGTAAATATTTAAGAAAAATTTTACGTCTACCTAAAAACAAAAATAGCAAAATTATCAAGTTCCTTCAAAGCTACATACAAAGCCAAATAAATAGTGCACCTAGTTGCAACAATGGCTAAAATGAAAAGAGAAGAAGTGTACAGATGAGGGAGGGCAGGAGAGACCGTCATATCACACATGCTGGCAGGAATGTCAACGGGCACACTAGGTATAATAGCTATAGAAGACTCTTGTGAGCCTGGCGATGGTGGCACACACCTTTGATCCTAGCGCTTGAGGCTTCAGGCCCACTGGTCTAGACAAATTCCAGGACAGCTTCAGGCCCACTGGTCTAGACAAATTCCAGGACAGCCAGTACTACACAGAGAAACCCTGTCTCAAAAAACAGAATCACCAGGCTGGAGAGATGGCTCAGCGATTAAGAGCAGTGCAGTGACTGCCCTTCCAGAGGTCCTGAGTTCAAATCCCAGCAACCACATGGTGGCTCACAACCATCTGTAATGAGATCTGATGCCCTCTTCTGGTGTATCTAAAGACAGCTACAGTGTACTTATATATAGTAAATAAATAAAAATCCTTTAAAAAAAAAAAAACAGAATCATCAACAAAAAGATTACTAATGCTCTCTATATACCAACACCCAGCAATTCCACTCCTACATACATTCCCCAAAAATCTCAAGGCATATTTATACCATGTGAAGTGAATCTTAATAAAATATCAATACTCAAAAGCATAACACCATCTACATGTGCCTAGCAAATGTAGAATTCAAAGATAAGATGTAGCAAAGTGAAACAATGGAAAAGCATACAAAAGTGAGAATGAACAATCTAAAACTACAAACAAATATAAGTGTCCAAAAGCATTCAAAACACAAGGGCTGGACTGTAGCTCAGCAGTAGAGCACTTGCCTAGCTGCTGGAAGCCTTAGGTTCAATCCCTGATATTGCCAGAAAAAGAAAAAAGGCCAGCTGGACAGTGGTGGCACACGCATTTAATCCCAGCACTTGGGAGGCAGAGGCAGGCAGATTTCTGAGTTCAAAGCCAGCCTGGTCTACATAGTGAGTTCCAGGACACCCAAGGCTGTACAGAGAAACCCTGTCTTGAAAAACCAAAATAAAATAAAATAAGAAAAGGAAAGAAAGAAAGAAAAAGGGCCCATGACAGTTTAGAAATAAAACAAAGACCAAAGAGAAAAAAGAATCCAAAACATAGAACTGGGTATGGTGGAACACACCATCTTACCCCAGTAGACAAGAGGCTAAAGTAAGACAGTGTCAAGGTTGAGACCCACCTAGGCTACAAAGCAAGTGCAAAGCCAAACTGAGCTGTAGAAGGAAATCATGTTTCAAAAACTCGAAAAGAATGCAGTGTTAGATTCTAAGGTGTTAGCAACCTGGCTATACTCAAGTTGCCAAAATACTACCAGAGTATACATTTAATATGTATCTATTTCAATGGCTTTTGCTTTTAGTGAGTCAACTCTGGATTCTGATCTATATACATGTGAATCCCCATCCTTCCTTATGATAGCTGTGCAAGCTTAGGCACAGAATGCTATGGTAGAAGAAAACTGATTCTGTTTGTTTGTTTGTTTGTTTGTTTGTTTTTCCAGACAGGGTTTCTCTGTGTAGCTCTGGCTGTCCTGGAACTCACTCTGTAGACCAGGATGGCCTGGAACTCAGAAATCTGCCTGCCTCTTCCTCCCAAGTGCTGGAATTAAAGGTGTATGCCACCACCGCCAGGCAGAAAACTGATTCTTATAAGCATCTTCTGAATGCCACACAGACACCATAGCATGTGTGCACACATATGTGTACATAAATGTAATTTTTTTATAATAGCCTTAAAGAAATGGAAAATAAAAATGTTAGTAAATGTGACCATTTAACAAATACCATGTGCTAAAACATGTTCCAAACAACTTAGTATTAACTCATTTTAATCCTCATAACTCTTTAAGAAAAGTTGGGACTCTACCTAAAGGAACCAAAACCAAACAAACTGCCCGTGGCATGCAAACAGTAACAGGAGGAGCTGGGTTTCTAACCCACAGACTCAGACAACAGATCTAGGCCCCCAGCTATAGCATCCCAGAAGCAACTTCAACTTTGAAAGAATTAACACATCATATTACAGGGGGAAAAGTCACCAGAGTTAAGAGACACCAACCCCCCGCCAGGTACCCTGGAGAGATGGATGGCTCAGGGATTAAAAGCACGCCCTTGGAGGCCCTGTGCTCACATAAGGCAGCTCACAACTACCTGTAACTCCAGCTCCAAGGGATCTGATAACACAGGCACCAAACTCACATGGGGTGTGTGTGTGTGTCTGTAATTAAAAATAATGGCTCAGGTTAGGACTACTGACTGCTCTTCCAGAGGTCCTGAGTTCAATTCCCAGCAGCCACATGGTGGCTCACAACCATCTGTTACAGGATCAGATGCTCTCTTCTGGTGTGCCTGAAGACAGCTACAGTGTACTCATATGCATTAAATAAATAAATCTTTAAAAAAAAAATAAGTCATCTACATTTTAATAAATAATAATTTTAAAAAGCTAAGGAACCCCCAAATTCAAGTCTTATTTGTACAAGCCAATTATAAGAATTGGAACACATTTCTCAGAGATCTCCTACTCACGATTTCTAGTCTGTAAAATGAGGTTCAGAAATTCTACATGCTCTTGCTTCTCTTCTCCTGCATAGGTTCCAAATCCTGCTTGCTTTAAAAGACAGAGCATAAATCTAAGTTTAGCAACAATTGTGATTATAGCTTCCAACATTAAAAACAGTACCTATCTGACTTTTTTCCTAAATCACTGAGGTTGCTAATGAAATACTGACATGTGACTAAATCATACCTAAGCTTTGTTGGTTTTGGGGGGGTTGGTTTGGGTTTGGCTTTTTTGAGACAGAGTTTCTCTGTATACATCTGGCTGTCCTGGAACTCTCTCTGTAGACCAAGCTGGACTTGAACTCAGAACCCTTGCCTCCCAGGATTAAAGGGATATCTGATGTCATCACATGCCTTCCATCATTTTTATCCATTCCCAAATCCCATTTATCTCTTAATTCCAAGTGCAGTAACAGTAAAGCACAGGTAGCTCACCTCTCCTTTTCCCTGACCATTCTTCATAGACTCTCCTTTACTCCTATTTCTTGTTTACAACTGACACAATTCAAACTCTGCCTTTGGCATCCTGAAGGGGTGTGTCCACATCCTGATCCCCAGCACCAGTGAATGTTATCTTATTTAGGAAAGGATCACACAGACATAATCATGATCTAGAGATGAGATCAACATAGATTAGCTGGGTGGACTCAAAAGGCAATATGAATCCCTATAGACAAGACAAATAGAGGAGAAGCCGCACTAAAGGGGAACAGGAAGAAGACAAGAGATGGGAGGGGTGTAGTTAAAGGCCAAGAATGACCAAAGACACCAGAAGCTAGAAGCAGAAGCCAGGAATCATTCTCTGAGAGTCTGTGCCTACTGATACCTGAATCATGAACTTGCAGCCTCTAGGGGGAGGGGGACCTGAATGACAGTATTGTTTTAAACCTGGACAATTGTGGTCATTTGATGTGGCAGCCCACAGGAAACTAATACCCATTCCAAACCACATTCCTTTACCTTCACCACTCCCATAACAAATTCACTTGCCTTTTAAGTAAGGAAGAGCTTTAATTGCATCCCAACTCAGTTTTCCTAAGGCACTCCTTAAAAGTAATGACAAAAGAAGAAAGTATAACAAATATATACTGATAACTCGATGAAAATATAAGAATCTCACTATGTTTCCCAAACTTAGATCAAATTTACAAGCTTCCTGCCTCAGTCTCCCAAACTGCCAAGATTATAGAAAGTACCACCAGGCTCAGCTCTGTACCAGTTGCTGTTGCTTGGGGGCATGGGAGGGGACAACCTTGAAGAAGTTTGTTTTGGCCTCCCATTATGTAATTCAGGGGATCAAACACAGGTCATTAGGCTTAAAAGCAAGTGCCTTTACCCTGAAAACTTCTAGTCATCATTTTTAACATGTAGAAACATATTTGAATCACACATAAAAAATATTCCTGACAAAGAGTTTAGATAAATCAATCAGAAAAAGATCAAAACCACAATAAAAATGTGAATAAAATACCTGGACAAGTAATTAACAAAGAAATGTAGCCAGGCGGTGGTGGTGCACGCCTTTAATCCCAGCCCTTGGGAGGCAGAGGCAGGCGGATTTCTGAGTTGAGACCAGCCTGGTCTACAAAGTGAGTTCCAGGACAGCCTGGGCTGCACAGAGAAACCCTGTCTGGAAAAACAAAAAAAAACAAAACAAAAACCAAAAAAAAAAAAAAAAAGAAATGTAAAAACTGTAAGGAATACAGGGAAAAAAGACTCAGCTTCACTGATGATCAAATTCAGACAGTTTTCTTCCCCAAGCTTGGAAATGTTCTTTAAAAGCAATATCATATTAGAGGCATTGTCCTAGTTAGGGCTACTAGTCCTGTGGCAAACACCGAGATGGGGAGGAAGTGTTTAGTGAGCTTACACTTCCACATCACAGTTCATCATTGAAGTCAGGACAGAAACTCAAAACCTAGAAGCAGAAGCCGATGCAGAGGCCATAGAAGGATGCTGCTTACTGGCCTGCTCCCCTACGTCAGCCTGCTTTCTTACAGAACTCAGAACCATCAGCTGAAAGGCAGCCCTACTTACAATGGGCTGGACCCTCCCACATCAATCACTGATTAAGAAAATGCCCTACAGGCTTGCCTACAGCCTTACCTTATGGAGGGACTTTCTCTCTTTTTTTTTTTTTTTTTTTTTAAAGATTTATTATTATACATAAGTACACTTCAGATACACCAGAAGAGGGCATCAGATCTCTTTATGGGTGGTTGTAAATCACCATGTGGTTGCTGGGATTTAAACTCAGAGCCTTCAGAAGAGCAGTCGGTGCTCTTACCCGCTGAGCCATCCCCCGGGGTTTTTCTCAATTTAGGCTTCTTCCTCTCCAATGACTCTAGCTTGTGTCAAGTTGACATAAAACTAGCCAGCACAAACAGAAAGAAACAATATGTCAAAACTGTTAGTGAGAGAGCTGGAGGGAGAGCTCAACAGTTAACAGCACTGAATGCTCTTCTAGTGGCCTGCGCTTCAATTTCCAGCACATACATGGTGACTCTCAACTGTCTATAGCTCCTATTCCAGAGAATCACTCTCTCTTAGGCAAACATAAGAGCACATCACCCATACAACTTAAATAATTAATTATGCGTGCACACACATATAACAAAACCTTACAGCATCTAGCTGGGCTGTGATCACATGCACACATATGCATGTAACACACATCAAACTATACACTCAGGCTGACTTTTAGTGCACAGATCCTCCTGTCTGGTTCTTTTCTGGTTTGTTTCACAATGCACCTTGCATTCTCTCTCCAGCTCTTGTGTAGACACAGAATCTGATGAGCTAAGATTCACAGAAGGGGCTGAGTGGAGGATGGCAGGAAGTAAGATGGGTGCTGAAAGAATCATTAATTAATAAAAGAAAAAAGGTAAGACTTCTATAGCACTCACTTAGCACAGCCTCACTTGCCCCAATAATTCTGTGTGCATCCGATTCAACTTTCTCCCTCATGCAATCCTACAAACTAGTTCTGGCTAGTTTGCCATGGGCCTCATACCTGCAAGTGAAGCAGGAGGAAGCAACTCCAAAGCCCAACCCTGCGGTTCCTCAGGGGCTTCTTTCCCCAGCCCAGGCCTCCCTGAAGAACATGCAGCTAAGTAAATGTGGAGCTTTAATTTCCCAACTGTTGCCAACTGTGACAGAGTGCTTATTCAGCATGCATAATGTCCTAGGCTCAGTCCTGAACACTGCAAAGGGAGTGGGACACACTCTCATAATTAGTATAGTATATACATCAGGGATGGGCTGGTTTGATAAAATATAAGTTTCGAAGCCCCACTCCCAAATTTTCTGTTTCTAAAGACAAAATATAGCCTGGTTCTCTGGCATACATCTGTAATCCTAGGAATTCAGGAGGTTAACACAATGATGTCTCCAGTTCAAAAACAGCCTGAAAAACATATGACCTTACCTCAAAAAAAAAAAAAGATTGGGGCAGGGGGGCGAACGGTAGATAGATATATAATCCAACAGGTCACTGGATTGAATTTTATTTTTGTAGTAAATTCTGGGAGCTGTTGTAATTGGTCCAGAGCACATGCAATGAAAAACACTGGTCTTTCGGGCAGTGGTGGCGCACGCCTTTAGTCCCAGCACTTGGGAGGCAGAGGCAGGCGGATTTCTGAGTTCAAGGCCGGCCTGGTTTACAGAGCGAGTTCCAGGACAGCCAGGGCTATTCAGAGAAATCCTGTCTCAAAAAAAAAAAAAAAAAAAAAAAAAAAGGAAAAAAAAAAAGGAAAACACTGGTCTACAATGCCCAACATCTTCCCATCATATTGATAATCTATCTAGCTCTATCTAGCCTCACTAACCTTTTGAAAAGTTCTGTTGAAGAGTGTAACATAGCCAGGCAGTGGTGACCCAGGCACTTGGGATGCAAAAGCAGGGGAATCTTTGTGCATTCAAGGCTAGCCTAGTCTACAAAGAAACCGAAACTGTGTGTGTGTGTGTGTGTGTGTGTGTGTGTGTGTGTGTGTGTGTTGGGGAGGGGGGTGCAGCATTTTAGAGGATAAGACATGAAATAGTCAAGAGTTTTGTGCTAGCTAGGTTACATGACCGTCTGGGTTACATGACCGTCTTTCTCAGAGTACTGACTATCCACACCCACCCTGGCCTAGCACTCCTGCTCCTGTCAATCCTGTCCACCCCTACACTCTACATGCTACTTATTTACAGTGTTCTTTTTTCTTTCCTTTTCTTTCTCTTTTAAACAAACTCTTAGTATGTAGCCCAGACTAGAATTCACTGTGAAACCCAGGTTAGCCTGGAACTCTCAATCTTCTTGCCTCAACCTTATGTTTATTTTATTTTATCATTTATTTATTTGGTCTTTGACATGGTTTCTCTGTGTAGCTCGGGTTGTCCTGGAACTCTCTCTGTAGTCTCTGTAGACCAGACTAGCCTCAATCTGCCTGCCTCTGAAGGATAAAGGGCATGCACCACCAGGCTGAGCTATGTTTAATTTTTAATATCTGTCTCTCTCCACTTAAAAGAGCTCCACAAAGAGAATTTCACTCACTGACATGCCTTGTGTGCCTCAAATAGTGATTACAAGATCTTCAAAATTCTATAAATAATAGCTAAATGAGGAATGAAAATCAAATAAAGACTAATGTTGTGGTTGGTGTTGACACCCAAGTGCTGGAGACTAATGTAGGATTTTGTGCATGCTAAGTAAGTGCACTTCTAGTACACATCCCAGCCAAACTTTGAGGTCTTCTGGACAATCACTGCCTACAAGACACCTTCTTCATCAGAAACACATCTGTGGCGGTTTGAATGAGATCTTCCCCATAAGCTTCAGACATTTGAATACTTAGATCCCCAGATGAAGGTGACTGTTTGGAGAGAATTAGGAGTTATGGCCTTGTTGGAGGAAGTATGTCACTGGGGGCAGCTCTGAGGATTCAAAAGTCTCACATCACTTTTAGTCAGCTCTCTTCTTGTTTGTAGTTCAAAATGTGAGCTCCTGGCTGCTACCTCTAATCCATCATCATGGACTCTAATCTTCTGCAACTGTAAGCCCCAAATAAGTGCCTTTTTCTGTCAGTTGCCTTGGTCGTCTTCATTATCACCACTGCCTGCAGTTACTGATTAATATGTCTAACTCCTCATAATACTATACCTAGCAGCCCCCCACAAAGAGAGCAGGGCTGTGTCACACACAGCTTTGGAAGACAGAGCCCCATCACTATGCTAGTATTTCAGTACAAATATGTGTGACAGGATATTAGAGACAAGAACATGTTTCTAATTCTTCTGTGTGAACTCAGTTTAAATTTCCTGCACTGTCCTTTCCTGACCTCAGCATAAGGATGGATGGCATCTGAACCTGTCAATAAAGAATCACTGTTTGTTTTCTATGACAACAAGGCTGGTAACCCCCACTTTCTCACTCCCCTGAGATCTACAGTGTGCTTGTGAGCAGGGTGGTCAGCTGAGGCCAGTATGAAAACTGCCTCAGTAACTAAGTTGATGCCCTTGACTAAATGCACCACACACTAATAACCAAGTAACAAAGCCAACCAAGCTAGATCAGTCAACCAACATAAAACACATTCTTCTAGACAGAGTCACAAGTGCACCACTTTTCAAAAGACAGAAATGCAAGGGAAAAAAACAGTCTTCACACGAACATAAGAAATGGGGGAAAACGAACAATACCAGACTAAGCATTAAACATATTTAGACATATAGGACCTTAAGGCTTAGCAAACTATTGTCAGTTCAGCAGATGATTATCTCTACATATATTGTATTTCTGCTATGGTCTCACTGTATCCCCTCCAAAATAAGATGTTGTCAATGTGATAGTATTAAGAACTGGGACAGGAGCCGGGCAGTGGTGATGCATGCCTTTAATCCTAGCGCTTGGGAGGCAGAAGCAGTTTTTCTGAGTTTGAGGCCAGCCTGATCTACAGAGTGAGTTCCAGGACAGCCAGGACTACACAGAGAAATCCTGTCTCAAAAAAACAAAAACAAAAAAAACTGGGACCGGGCTGGAGAGATGGCTCAGAGGTTCAGAGTACTGATTCTTCCAGAGGTCCTGAGTTCAATTCCTAGCAACCACATGGTGGCTCACAATGAGATCTGATGCCCTCTTCTGGGGTGTCTGAAGACAGCTACAGTGTACTCATATAAATATAAATAAATAAGAAAAAACAACTCAATAAAAAAAAAAAAAAAAAGAATGGGACCATTAACGGATGACTAGGAGTCCCAATTCTTGGAACAGGCAGGATCAGAAGTTCAAGGTCATCATAGCAAAAGGCTAGCCTGAGCTATATGAGATTACCTTTTTTATTTTTTAACTTAAAAAAAGAGGTAATTGGGCAAGAAGGGGTGCTCTCTTTAATAGGATCAATGCCAAAATAAAAGAGGCTTTAGTTAGTTAGAGCTAATTTGTCCTTCTGCTACAAGTAGATATAAGAAAACTATGCCCAAACCACTTTGAGCTGGGTCTCCCAAGCTACACAGCTGTGGGAAATCCACGTGTGCACTTTACAGTATTCTCTTAAAGCAGCACGCTGGGCAGTGGTGACGCATGCCTTTAATCCCATCACTTGGGAGGCAGAGGCAGGCAGATTTCTGAGTTTGAGGCCAGCTTGGTCTACAAAATGAGTTCCAGGACAGCAGGGCTATACAGAGAACCCCTGACTTGAAAAAAAAAAAAAAAAAAAAAAAAAAAGCAGCAAGGCAAATTCCGAAGGATGGAGATTAGATAGATATAGATATAGATATTTCTCAGCAAGAAACTGGACAGGGTTGGATGCTGTGCATGGGGTAAGAGTGGTGGCCTGGTAGATGCAAGGCTCTAAGTTCAATCCCTAACAGGGACAGGGGAGTGGAGAGAGTGGCTGAGTCAATAGAACTGGCTAAATAGAATCATTAAAGGCACAGCC